>CABFPE010000113.1:577422-597977 GCA_900660155.1 Hofstenia miamia | reverse complement strand
TTATGCACAAGGCTATATATATATATATATATATATATATATATTATGTATGCTTACTTCAATGCGGTTATATATATTCTTAAAGTTTGCTACACTTTTATTACTTAAAAATATTAAGCTGAACAAAGTTAATATTGCAAAGCTTTAAAATTTTAACAATGAGCACATTGTAACAATCAAGAAGAAATTATATTTTTGGAATGCTGAAGGTGAAATATTCTGTCATTATTAACAGGAATATAGTCTTGTTTGTTAAATAAACCCAAATTGATATAACTGAACTGATGGCATAATGAATCTAAAAAATGTTCCAAATGTTTTTGCAAAACGTTTTCTCATTAAAATGAGGGTGTTGAGTTTTTCAAAGAGACAATAATAATACAGTGTGTATTTGCGCATGTTCTCCCATGTAATACGATTGATTTAATAAACAATGTGCAGAAACTTATCTTTTGGTATTACGTGTAGTACTTACTTAAATAAATACCTGTTTCTTTAATATTTACAAAGTTTATTTACTTATGAAAAGTCTATTTTATTTCTACATATGTGAATTTCAATTGCTAATAGAATTTGGCCATTTTCACTCAACACAAACTATTTATGTTATTGAATAATATATAATAATATATATATGTATCATTGGCTCCGAGTCTATGTTTAACCTAGAAGTTCATGAATAATTTTCAATAAAATTTAACAAACTTAATCCGGCAAACACTGTTTGTTTAGTAGATAAAGTATGCGGAAGTCTGTGAAGAAGATTTCTACCAGATGTTTCAAACTGATGTTTAATCAAAATGTGATCTTGAGCAATTTCGGATTTCTTCATTGTTATTTTCACATAGCTAAGCAATACATTTATAATAATAATATTTCTTTAGCACTAGATAAGAGATTTGTGAGAATCTACATTAAAATTATGCAGTTATGGTTAATTTAATATACGGTATTACTTCTAGAGAAATTGAAGACATTAAAAACCTTTTACCAGGAGGATGAAGTTGATTGTTTATGACTGATATATGCTATTAAATGATTCTCTTCACATTAGAAATGTTGCTCTCTGAATTTTTGAATTTTATTGTCAATTAGTAATTTATGATTATAGAATTATTCCACACAAATTAATTTCGCAATATATTTGAAATAAAATACATTCCAGGTTATTCAAAATACAAAATCTTGCATAATTCATATATTTTTGACATTCTTTAAAGCATTGTTCGATTCAGAATTTATATCTAAAATATATTAGTGTCATCTACTTTAGTTTTATTTTCTTCGGGAATAGTAATGAATTTATAACATAAAAAATCAAATTTCTTTAAAGTAGTCTAAGATGATTTCCTTGACAACTCTTTGGCACTATAATGTAAACTGATTCCTGTTTAATTTTCCAGTTTAAAAGGATAAATACATAAATTTCCAATCTGGCATTTGTTACATATCAATTTCTCTTAATTCGATTCTATGGAAAGGAGGGAATCTCTTCTCACTTTATCGACATGGTATTATATTAAACTTACAAAATCGTTGGGGAATAAATGGTGTTGTGGAAATACACTAAGTAGTTGATAAAAATTTGTCGACATGTATTAAATCCTCAATTAAAATGAATTATGGGCTCATTAAAGTACTTTAAATGAATTTTAACAGCTGCCATGCATAGAACTGGCACTAGGACCTATATTTTTTATCATTATGCATACATATATTTTAAGATAAGACTAATATATTATTTTAAATTTGAGTATTAATTGATACTAGACTAATTCAAAGCCAAATAGCAATTGAAAGCATTGCAAATATTGTTATTTCCTGCAATTATTTCCACCAAAAAATCTGCCCAATATATCACCCATAAAATCAACTGCAAAAATTTTAAATACTATGTGATGAAACACCTTCAATTGATAATAAAGAAATCAATTTAATATTGTGTTTTAATTTTTTTATTTTAATTTTATTTTTTATTCCCTTGCTCAATTTTGTCATTGCTTTAGCTGCTTAGCCACTTAAAGTTTTTATTATAATGTTTTACCTTTTTAGTGATTTTAGTTATGCCTAAAACTAATTTGTCTCATTCATTAACACTGATCTTGCCCAATATTCAAAGTAACAACTGATGGAAAAGTAAAGTTTTGTACAAACTGTTGCAGCACTGTATCATCTGGTAAAAGTTTCAAGTTGAAGAACATTTACAAACAGCAAAGCATCAGCAGACAATCACCTATGTATCTAAATCAGAGCCACACCAGCAATTGCTTAGTGTGTCATTAGATTCAGTCTCACTGAAATGAATATTTCTGCTGGCATTACTATATATAAGATGAACAATTTGCCCTTTAGATAAACCATTCCAATGCTGCTCAAGTCCTGGTTGCTTGAAATTTCCACAACTACTAACAGATTCAAAATCTTATATGCCTAAAATGATGAATGACGTGGAAGTGCTTTATACAAGGTTATATTTGTAACACTCTGCATTTAATCTACATGATTAAAAAATACATTCAAATTAGAAAGGCAATGATAATATTTCTTCTATTTTCACACTTCTATATTTTACTAATTTGGTATTTTTTACAAAGATTTGATCCAATTTGTTATTCTGCCATTACTATTTAGAAAGACGATATTTGTATAAATATGTACAGACAAATCTTCATTTTCAAAAGCTTTATTTGTTTGCACAATTTGCATATGTACAATGAAGTATAATACATATTTACAATATATACAAACACCTAAATATGCACATGCACTACAAACTAAGCTAGAAAATTAAAATTAAAACACTAAAAATACAATTAAAAACATCAATACAATCACACAATTAAAAAAAAGATAGAATATATTCGATTTGTCGCTACAGATTTTAAATTAACTTTATATTTTGCTCTGCTAGAAGAATATTTTTTAATAATTTTTTAAATTTTTTAAGGTTTCTTTCCTGTCTAATACTGATTGGTAATTTGTTCCAAAGTTTGCAAGAATTTGTGGTGAAAGAATTGTTCCAATAATTGTTAGTTAGCAATATATTATTTATGCATTTATTCACATGGTGATTATATTTTAAAATTGTTCATATGGCTGATTTTGATTTCCTTAAACATAAGTACGAGGTGTACTTTGTTATTGATCTTGGTGTAAGCATCTCTAATTTTTGTACTTTCATACTAGCTTGCTGTCTGTTTATGCTAAACATAGTACAAATTGACCAGTTAAAGATCCTAATTATACACTGTTGCTCAACAACATTAATACTACTTAGAAGTACACAGGCATATGCATAGTGGCTAGTAACAAATGCATTAATTATTGCTTTACTCTGTGTAATTATTTTAATTTGTTTTAGGTGCGGTACGCCTGACGTCATCTTACGGACTTTATTGTTTACAAACACTTTGAAACTGAGTTTTCTGTCCAGCTTGATGCCCAGATATTTGACAGTGTCATTGTTGTGTATTGGTGGATTGTCATCAGAAATGTCAAGACAGATGTTCCTAGCAAGCTCTTCAGCATTGTTTGGCCTAAAAATAATGAACTGTGTTTTACCCTTGTTGACTGCAAAATTTCTTCTGCTGAAAGAATTTGAAAATATTTTTTATGCTTTCTTGTAATTCTTTTGTTGCGATAATTGTACTGCTATTTCTATTAATGACGCATATGTCATCAGCATACTGAATCAGATCTGAATGGGTGACGTGAAAGAATAAATCATTTGCGTATAAGTTGAAGAATATAGGGCCTTATACAGTGCCTTGTGAAACTCCTTTATTTGTTGTGATGTATTTGCTGTAAATGCTATTAATGTGTACATGTTGTTGCCTTTTGTAGAGAAAACTGTTTAAAAATATTCGTGAAGATGGACTAAACCCATAGCTTTTTAGTTTCTTGTCAAGGATGATAAAATCTATACTATCAAAAGCCTTGCTAAGGTCTAATAGGGCAATGCTACTACTAATTTTTTTGTTAAGGAAAAACGTGTCTTTCCAGTTCTAACAGTGCATAAACAGTACTGAAACCTTGCCTGAAACCAAATTGCTTATTTGAGAGAATTTTATTTTCATTTAAATATGAATTAATTTGTTTGCATAGGATCCTCTCAAAAAATTTTGAGACTGGTTTGGTAATTGAGATGGGCCTACAATTTCTGCAGTCCCTAGGGTCGCCTTTCTTAAAGATTGGTGTAATGTTGGCTTTTTTTAGACATTGTAAATAGGTATTGGTGTGGATGGAATAATTAAAAGAAAACAGTAGATATTCTGAAAAATACTTTATATATTTTTTTATGATGAAGACAGGCACCCCACAGATTCCGCTGGAAATATTGGGGTCAAGGTTCTCAACAACCTTAATTAGATCATGCTCAGTAATAAAACTGAAGGTGAACTATTTCTTGGATTGCTCAATCTTGTTTATAAATAGTTGTTATTTGTCTCTATATGTACCAAGATCTTTGAATACCTTGTTCATATTGTTTAATTTGTCATTTGTAATGATTTTGCTGTCTACCTTAATTTCGTGAATATTGCAATCAAAAGGCTTTTCCTTGTTCAGAAACTTATTGATGAACTGCCATTTATTATTTGCTTGGGTAAACTTTTCAAAAAATTGCTTGCATTTTTGTTTTTCTACCTTCGTTTTTAATTTTGCTAGCCTTGCCTTAACTTCATTATATGCAGCAATGTTAAATTGTGTGCAATTACTAATCAAGGAGTTCCAGATTTTTTCCAGACAAATTGTCATTCACAACAAACAATTCTAAAGTTAAAAAGCAATATTATTTTCTCATACACATGGAAGATTTTCATTTTCTTTACAACTAAGAAACACTAATAATGCTGTACAAAAGGTGAGAGGGCTAAATGTTTACAAAACTGCACTAGTAGAAATATAGTAACCTTTTTTAACTTTGCTATGACAAAAAAAAGTTATGCAACACTATCCTTATCTAAAAATGATGAAAATAATTGTGTAGCAAATACAAAAAAGCTTTTTATATCAAGTATTTTTATCAAAAACTGTTCTAAGTTGCAGTAATAGGAATTAAAATGAACCTGAAAATGCTTAAGTAGCCATTTGCTTCAACTAGGGGTGAGGGGGGAGGCAAGATTTAAGTTTAAAAAGGCTGTGAAATATTGAACATGTGCATGTGGGAGAAAAATGTGATTGCAATTCCAATTCAAAGACAAGACAAATGATTGCAATGCTGAATTTGAAAAAATTTTTACTAGTAACAATCCTGCTAGTTAGAGATTTGAAATATATTTCTTATAAAATTGTGATGACATTGCAGCTGTTACCTGGAAAGTGCTTCAAAGGCACAATTTCTGTGAAATTGATAAAATTTATTTAGACCTCTTTGGCACAAGATGTAATCCTTTAAAATGTTTTGTGTTTATGTTAAAGAACAACTTTTCATGTAAAGCTATCCAATGTAACATGCTGCTTCACTTAAAAATGAGATCACCTTTCAAAATTAAGACTAATATTTTTCTTTTTCATAAATTTTATTTCAAAATTCTATTTGCTATAATCAAATGGTTATGGCCTCTTACACAAACATATTATTTACTGACTAGAACAGTTTTCCTATAAACATTTTGACTTACAATTGAGATGGGCAATAAATGTCACAGAGAAATTGTTTTCTTAGCAATCATTATAATATGTTAACATTCTTCAAGCTCTTCTCATATTAACTTTGTTTAGAGTCATGAAAATGCCTATTACAAAAAAATCATCAAAGCTTTTTGCATGTGTTAGTATAAAAGAAAATCCTTCCCTATTGTTGCTGAAACTGGAATTTGTCAATAAGGAAATATTAAACATTGAAAAATTGCAATCCGTTAAAAATGCATATATTTCTACTAAGTCATAGCTAAAATATAAACTTTACAATTCACCCATATGAAAACTCATAATTGAAATAGTCTGAAACATTTTTTTGTAATTATTGTTCATTGGAATTTTGGGAAATTTATGACACTATTCATGTAAATTATCAGCTATGCCAATGTAAACAATTACCTAAATTTCTTACCTTATATTAATGAATTATTTAAAATTTTGTTCTTTATCTATTTGATTTGAAAAATTGCTTTTAATACTTTTAAACAGATAATGTCAACAATTAAGAAAAACACAAAACAAACAATCTTCAGTGTCTATGTAGAAAGGATTACACTTCTTCAATATTGAAAATTGTATTATTTTCTCACACTTCATATTGTAACATCCTCTACCAGGCATCATTACTGTTTATCCTTTGTTACTGTATAACATTAGTCATAGTTTTGGGGGTAGGGATTTACTTAACTAGATACTGCTTTAGCTTTTAGTTCTATTAACCTAATATAACTAGGTTTAACTGTTCACTATTTAGGTGACGAAGCCATGCAGCAATCTCTCCAAAAATCAATAATGGGCATCTGCCTGAAGCTGATCTCCACATCTAGTTTCACCAATCATTTGATGTCCATTTGGTTGAGTTCCACATCTCAGCTCATTTATACAGTTTATGTGTACCTTATCCTAGCTCAGTGCATACTCAAGACATGGCACAATTCGACTTAAACTCTATTTTGTAAAAGTGTTTTGTTTGTTCACAACCAGACTTGTTACTAGTTGCTTAATTAATATTACATGTATCCATTACCAAAATATATTGGCTTTAATAAATGCTTTAATATTGAGCAGCTTCCTAACCTACATTTATAAAATAGTACATGCTCAGTCACTTTATCAAACATTTATTGGTCAATAATTTGGATCTGAAATAATAATAATATATTACCTAAGTTTTGGTCATCCAACCATTTTACAAAATCAATTATTTTAATACATGTAATAAGTGATTGCTAGTCAGCTAAAGAGAGAAAAACTCCTACACCTAACCTAAGTGCACTTTTGTAGTCTGGCACAATGATACTAGAATCAATCTCAATGATGGATCCAGACCACTACTAAACACCACTTGTTTAGCTTGACATTGTATTAAATAATCAAACTGTAATAGCAGAACAAAGTAAGAATTCTGAATAAAATTCTTTATCAAATTGCTTACAGGGTTTAGTTTCTATTTATAGCAAATCTAGAAAATTTAAACTTTCGTCTGCCAAATGGTGGCTAAAAATATTGGAAGTGATTTTGCCCCCTCATTTTGCCAAAAGTATTATTATTGACTGATACTAATCTCTTATTTCTGACACATATTGTTTCTTAGTTGCATAATACAAATGAATCTAAATTAATCTAATTGATCTATTACAATATTTCTAATCATCATTTATTCGATCTTATTCTGACCTTAGTTTGACATTTGCAGCTTTTAGATTTGTTTGGATGATGCTACAATATGCTACTACATAAATTCAAAGGCGCAGACCACCAAATTTTTAAATTAGTAATGTTTCTATTTTAGGTAGACAAATCAAGGAATTTGCTTTTTGGAAAACTGGCCTTTCTTATTTTAGCATTAATAATATTAATAATGGATTATATTTTAAGTTTGCAGTACAGTATCTACACTGGAAACTAAAAAAATTTGATGTAGAATTATATAGCTAGTGAATTTTTTTAATTGAGGTTCATCTTGATTTAAAATACTCTTTTTGCTATATTATTGAAAACTTTGATTCAATTTTACTTAACTTGAGCAGTATATTGTTTAATAGAAATCTTGTTATTAATAGTAAAACCAAGATATTTCATTGCTTTAACTGGAGAATACCAAGCAACTTTAGATGTGTTTTCAGTAAATTTTCTTTTCATTGGCATAATCATTTCCAGTGATTTTCTATAATTGACTTCAAATTTCTTTTCTTCATGCCAAAATTTGATCTTAATAAAAATTGAAATGTGCAATAGTCCTATTAGTTTCTCAATATCATAATTTCCATTTCACCCCATGCTAAAGTTTGTTAGTTCTCAGTTTCTATATAATATAAAGCACAGTCTCTTTGCTATGTACCTAAAGGAATTGGTGTTGCATCTCAAATAGTTATTTTCTAAATATATATATATACATATATATATATAAATATATATATATATATGTATGCCTATTCATTCTTAGAATGGAATAGACCAAGCTTTTCTATCCCTACTGAAGCATTTCAGGTTCTTAGACATTTATCATGTTAATGACATTATTTAAATACCCTGATAGTTATCATATTCAATACTTTTGCCATAACAAAGATATTGCATGCATAAGAATCATTTTGAAAATCCATACAACAAATAAAACATTAATGTTCTTATCAGAATTTTGATTAAATATTCTGACAGTTCAACACAAATTAAAAGGATAAGCTTAATTTAGTTCAGGATGAGAAAATCAATGTTTGAATGTAATTCAAACAAAAGGTATCATTTATAAACATCTAGGATATTTTGTATTCTAAGGTTTTTGTATGATATTGTCTACTATTTCCATACTATTTATTATAAGTTGAACATTATGAACTTTTGCAGTTTGCTTATGCCCATGCAACAGCTGAGATCTCACACAAATATTGCATGTTTCAAATATTTTAAGTTCTTCAAATATGAAACTCTAAGAATTATGTTATATCACAAAGGCAAATGTGACAACCTGTTCACAATTATTTTTACCTGATGAAAATAAGACTTCTCAATGATGATATGATTTCTTTAGAAGTAAGCAGTGAGAAAACAATCTCTAGAAAGATCAGTGTCTTCCAGTGATGAAGAAAAAGGATTAGGAATGGTGTAAACCTTACAACTGATTTGGAAAAATGCTAACAAATTGCAGCTTTTGTTGATCAAGAATGTGTGATGCTCACCCTAATTCTTCAATACAAATTTAAACACAGAAATACAGCAGACCCTAATATATCTGTCTCTTATACACATCATGCCATTCATCTGACTTCAGTTGGTGGTGGGACTTTATAATTGCCATATCCTTGTCAATTTGCTTGGAGCAACAATTCAAACTAACTTGTTAAAGACTCTCAATGCATTCACAAGGCAGTATCATTCATTAATAACACTTAGGAAGAATTGCAGTTTGCAATGCAAAGTTGACTTAGCAAAGGCCAAGTGGATGTAGTTAATTAAATGATTCACTTATATTGTATCTACTAGATGTTTTCTGGTTGCATTTTGCTACAATGTCTTGAATTTCACTTTCATTAATGCTATCTGAGTCTTCAAAAATGCACTGGATGGCAAAAGGTTTCTAGTGCAATATATCCTCAACATTACTATTCAGCTCACTAATGGGGAAAGCAGAAGTGCACACAAGATTTTATGACAGTAGGATATCTCAGTTTTGATAAACATGAGTGAACAAATGCACATGAAGTCAAATTATAACTTCAAATTGGAAATGCATTTCAATGACTTAACTTTTAATATTATGTTAAATTTTTTAGAAAATTTGTGTCAAATTTCATCAATCAAAATCTACATTGAATACCTGACAAAAGAACATTCCACCATGTCTCCTTTATGTACACTATTGTTGGAAAGTAATCTTTGTCCTTCTACATCTCAACAATGAACTGTTTATTTCTCTAACTAGTACATTCCACCTGCAGCACAAAAAAACTGTTACCATTTGAGCATGTAGCATGCTTGTTTGTCTGAATTGCTCAACATAACAATAGAATAGTTGCTAAAAACCTCATAGGATGTAAATTTTTATCATGCTTACATTTTTTATGGCAGTCTAATTGTAGTACTGAATTAGGTCATTCATCACTTTCCACTGATAGTTCTTTTTTAAGGTAAGGCTCAAATTGACCAATGCAGCATTTATAGGATTTAGAGATGAGCATGGTACAGGTGTTTTGCAATTATTGCCACCACAGAGAAAGAACTTTAACACTAACCACTGCAATGCCTGTTTTTTACTGCAAACCACCACAATAAATGAAATTTCACCACAGTATACCACAAGAATGACTATTTTTATCTTTGTAAGAAAATATTCATATTTCTGAATTTTATTTATGATTATGCATCATTCATTGAAAAGTTTAAAGTCAATCTCTTAGGTATTTTTTTATTTCATTCAATGTTATTATGGTAGGTAAAATATTTTGTATGTGAAATCTCTTAGTTTTGCTTCAGAAGCAGATTTTTGAAAAATACTTAGAGATTTTAAATCTTATTGCAAAACACATTATCTGTATAAGTTTTATGCCCCTACAGTTGTTTTAATTCTATGGCTAAGCACCACAATTGTGTAAATCACTACAGCAGTATACCACACTGCAGCATTCCACAGTATGACCACACCACACTCATCTCTAATAGGGTTATCAAAATTTCTATTTTTCTAGTATTAAGCACATAAAATGTAATAAATAATGATGACAAAATAAACTATCAATTTGTAGACTATCTAAGCTAAAACAATTAGTAAAATCCAGTTTAGAATGAACATGGGTTCTTGGAACAAATGCTTTATTTAAAATCTTTGATCATAACCTCTATGCACAAGAAACAATTTGGTAATGTGTGTTTTGATAAACAAAATCAATTACTGAATTGTAATCATGTAGCATGATCCATTAAAAGGCAAAGAAATGAAAATGTAACCAAAATAGAATATTACAGTAAAACATAAAACTCTGATTTTCCTATTTTTGCATTTTAATAGAATTAGCATCATGTCATGTAATTTGAAAAAACTGTAAAACCTGTATTTGCTGCATTCACTTTTTCTCAAATCACATGTGGAAAAATTGCTCCTAGTCTATTTTAGCAAGCAGCTATTAGCATCCAGAAATATTCTACTTGGAATGCAGAAATTGAAACAATGACAGGTAGTTGTTTGCATAATAAAAATGTTTGCATTAATTTCTATAAATATGAACAAAGTGAATTATTTGGTTGATGGAGAATAACTCCTTGGAATTATCTTTATCATTAACTGGTTTGATTAATTAATTATAAATTGCAGCTAAGCATTCAATGTGTGTAGTGATCACAAGGCTGTTGTCAGGGAAAATGAATTGGTGCCTTGAACTTTACTCACATTTAAGTTATGTATACAAATAGGAAGATTTTTTAACATGCTTAGCTGGCTAGCAATAGTTCATTTTTACATGTGTAACAAATCCATGACAGGGCTAGTCAGCCAACCCTAGGTGTATTGTAGGGGACCTATAATGACCTATAATGACTGTTTACATATGTTGTATCATATTGTTAACTTTTTGCTTATTTTAACTGTAGATTAGGAAGCTTCTTTAGTTTATAGTTAGTGTATATAGTATTTTTTATCTTGTTGCAGCTAGTGTCATGCCTTGTTGCTAGTTTTAACTATCTTCTATGAAGGCTAGGGAGCTGCTCTATTTATTACATAGTTTTTTATTTGTTAATCTTAGCATATTGCATTATAATATTAACACTACACATTGTTGAGTGTGAGTCTGTAAGTTGAGTTGTGACTGGTATTTATTAGCACAAATATTTATGGATACATTATGGAAAATGATAAATGTTTCTCTTACTGTGACATTATTAGAAAGGAAAACTACCTAACCTGCCGAAAAATATATTTTTCTTATTTACTTGAAATGAATGTAATTGAAGATGGAAAAACTTAAGTAATGGAGATCAAGTGGTACCAAAATAGAACTTCACAACAGTAAATGATCACTACATTCTAAAGAAAACTCATGACTAATAGAGAAAAGCAGAAGAACCAAATGACCTCTGGAACCTCAGTGAGAGCTCACTTGCTAGAAAGCCTAACCCCTACAACATATATCAAAATGCAGATTATTCCAATGGAAACAGAGTTAAGCTCATTCAAGATACTAGAGACCCTACAAAGAAATCATGAAAACAAACTAACACTGAAAAACCAAATTTTGTTGTTAAACAAATAATTTGAGAAAATGGAAAATTAAAGAAAAATCAATATTGAAGAATTAAAGCATTACATTAGTCAATGGTTGGACAAACAATGAAGCCTTTTTCAAGCTCAAGTTGAAACTTTAATTCAAAAATTATTAGAGAGAACCAATGCATTATTGAGCAAAATGAATGGTGGGAGACAATGTATAAAGATCTTGAATTTGAAAACAAACAATTGCAGCAAGAAAATGAAATGCAACAAATGGAGATAGAACATCTAAAAGATCATTTGCAGTTTATAAACCTGTCAGACGACCAAACAGACCTGCAAAAACCTATACAAATGGAACATATATTAATCATGGAGGAACCATAGGCAGAATTAGGTGCCCTGAAGCAATGCACACAAGTCACTCAATCAAAAGCACACAAAATCAAAACTGCAGAGAAGGAGGAGAAAGAAAAAATCATATAACAAATATCACTTCCACTATTTTTAGCCATCTTGGCAGACAATAATTTGAAATTCAAATCAACAGGTACTTTTTGAATCAAAACTATAAATAGAGAAAAATCAATTTAGAAAACTGTTGAAGTAAATTCTTCAAAAATCTTATCTCTAGATTTAACTTGGTTTCCTTATTATTAAATCATGTCAAGCTAAATGCTAAATGCATTAGTAGTGGTGAGGGCACACATTGGGAGTGATTTTGAGGGTCCTTGATCCAAGCCATGATTAGGAGTTTTTCTCTGTTTTGCTGACTATTAATTCTTTCTACAACATATATACAATAATAGAACTTCATAGAAAAGGCTGGTTACCTGATTGTAGGTGATTATATTTTATATTAACTTGACTATGTATGAGACCCATAAATAGAGTGATAATGACACTAATTAAATGTAGGTTATGAAGCTGCATGTAATTATTAAATTAATTATTTAACTTATTTAATGCCAGTATTTTTTGGTAATGGCTAAACATGTATTTATTAAGCAGCTAGTGACATTACCTGGTTGCAACTATAAATTACACATTACAAATTGCATTTAAGTCAGTTACATCCAGCCTTGATGGTTACACTTATTTAGGATAAGCACCACATGAGCTACTTTGTTGAGCTGAGATTTGGAAACAAGCCATCAGCATTGAACCTAGAATTGATCTTGTGATGGATCCAGGCCACTACTAAACACAACTTGTTTAGCTTGACATTGTACTAAATATTCAAACCATAATATAGAAACAATGTGAGAATTCCAAATGAATTTCTTTATCAACTGCTTACATTGAATTTAATCTATTTATAGAATTTCAGAAAAGTACCTGTCAATTTCAAATTTTAATTGTTTGTCTGCCAATATGGCAGCTAAAAATAATGGAAGTGACTTTGCCTTCTCTGTTTTGACAAAAATATGATTATCAAAAAATAGTAATCTCTAATTAATGACACTTGTTCTTACTTGGTTGCATAATACAAATTAATTTAAATTGATCATATATTTTTAGAATGTTTTTTTAATCATAATAGTTTTTTATCTTATTCTTCTTCTTAATCAACATTAGCAGCTTTAGGTTGATTTGGATGATGCTACAATAATGGAAGCAATTGCACCCCCTTTGTTTAGTCAAAATTATTAGTATTGACAAATACTAATTCATAATGAATTACACTGATATTACTTGGTAGCAATATACAAATTAATCTTAAGCTTATAATAACTTTTTACAATATATTTTTAATCACATTCATATTTGATCTTAGTTCTTCTTAATCAACTTTATTCTTTAGCAGCTTATGTTTTATTTAGATGATGCTACAGCAGGTCCAAAAATTTAGATAGCATTGAACTAAAATAATTCAATTTAAAAGAAATATTAAAATAGCCAATCCAAATTCAAGGAGTGTACATGCCCATCACTTTGAGGTAAAAAAATTTGTGAAAGACTAGGCAGTAACACACTTTTTGCAAATACACTATGCCATGCTACCTTTTCAATTTTAATAATAATCAATTTAAAAGTTTTTGCAAACAGAGGCAGCAGAGGGGGTTTATCAATACTGTTAATCCCTGTCCATATGAATATCATCCAATGTAGTATTCTTGAAGAAGATCATGACCATCTTAAAACAATTTGGGTAGAGCTTAAGGGCATTAAAAATGCAATACAAGGACATTAGTCAATTTATGTTACTCTCCAAAAAAACAATGCAGTAAGAAGTTTATTCAGATCAAAACAAATGAATTTCAAAATGCTATATCTTCAAGTTGTACTATAATATTATTAGGTGACTATAACATCAATTATTTAGCTGCCAACAAATCACACTACATTGATAGCATGTTCAATGAATTCCAGTTAAATGCAGTTAGTACTTCAATAAGAACAAGAGAAAATTCTTTAATAGATTATTTTATAACAAACATGGAAGATTGCAAATTTGGTACTTACATGTTCAATTAGTTTTCCTATCAAAATTTAGCCCCACACAAGGGGAATATTCTCTCATAGTTTCGCCAATTTTGATGAAAAACTTTTATTCAGCATCTAAGCATTGTGGCCAAGGACCATGTTTATAAATTGAAAGACTCAATTGCCATGATAGAGTTTCTCTTAAGGCAATTAAATTGTTGTATAAGCACTCTTTCAAGGTTAAGTTTATTAAAACTGATAGACCTATTAAGTTGCAAAATAATCAAATTGAAGCTTTGGAAATAAAGAAAGAGGCATGGGAATCCCCTTTGTGAAGATCATACATTATTCAATGCAGGTCTTTATAAAGACATTAAAGCCTAAGTTTGCAAAGTGCAATCAAAAGCAATGAATTTTATGCAAAGTTAAGTAAAACTAAAAATCAGTGGAGGTTCTTAAATAAGTTCCTAATAGATATAAAAACCTGAATAGCAAAATAGAGGAAATCAATAGACAACAAAATGGTAACAAACACTATGTTGATTGCCAATCACATGAATCTAGTTTAAAACCTTGGATAGTATAAGAGTAAAATATTTCCACATAGGAATAATATAAAGCAAATAGAAGGAAGTTTTTGTTATAGATTTATTGTACACAAGTTAGATCTCAATATATCAATAAATAGTAGTTCAGGGATAGCAATAATTATCAAAGAACTATATCATGCACTTTGCTGAACATTTAGGAATCCAATAATTGCAAAAAGATGCCTGCAAGAAAGCAAAGGAAAAGTTATCCAGTACTTCAAAATAAACAAGCTGACTATGAACAACAATAAAACAGCATTCATTGTCATTGCTTCAAGATAGTCTAAAAATCTAGTCTCAGGGCATTTCAATAAACATGGATGACAAATCTCCCATTACTCCAGCAGCATCAGTAACATATTTGGGCGTGGTCATTGATAGCAAGCTAGACTTCAGTAAGTTTGTGGATGGTAAGATCAAAAGAATGGCAGCTGCAATAAATTTTCTATAACAAGTTAGAAATTTCATACAAGATAAATGAGCAACCTATGCATTTGTTGTTAGCAATTAATCATATGCTTGTACCCTTTTGAAAATTTTAACCATGTCTAATAAGGAGAGAATAAATTAGCTTTTTAATTGGTCTATTAGTATAATGTACAGAATCAATAGACAACAAACAGGTGACAAGCTGCAGCGATTTTATCTCCAGAATTTAACATAAAGTTTCACAATTTAGTAAACTTGTTAAAATACAATAACATATCTGATGGAAATAGCTTCCTGAATCCCTTCATCAAATACAATAGAAAAGAAACACGTGTATTAATAAGGTACAAACTAAGAACAAATTCTGGAAAAAATCATTTCCACTGTCACTTGCTCTATGTGGAATAAGTTCTTGATCATCTGCAAAGCAAAAAATTTACACTTATTTAAAAAAATACTCAACATAATCTACTCAGCAAACAACATAATTTCACACCTCAAAAAATTTAACCTTTTTCGAAATTTCGCTCATTATTCTTTTTTAGTTCTTTTTATTGTAAATATCTTGTGTTTTTTTCTTTATTTTCATAAATTTGTGGCTTAGTTTGTAGTATTTGTTATATGCATGGGTTTATGTATATATATATATATATATATATTGTACAATCGGGACCTTTGCCTCTGCATGGAATTCCCATGCACATCACTTCGTCATTGCTAGGATTCCCCTCTGTATCTTTCATGATAATTCCTGCTACGTTCCCAAGCATACTCAGCTACCTAATCACGTTGCTTAGTGTTTACATTTTTGTTCTGCCTCAGCAGGTGTATTGCATATTATTATTCTATCAGTATAAATAGGGAACTAGTTTGCGCAAATAGCTAATAAATTATTTTGGTTCAATACCTAGTTTATTCTAGCTCTCATATATGCTCTATATTCAGATGGCCATGAGCAGCTAAACTTTCTACAAAGCTGAGGGGGAGTAAGCGGAGTGCGTATTCAGATGTAGGACGTCCTCGACTGTCTATGCAAGCTGCTTAAGCCTGTTCAGTTTTGGGGTTTAGTTGATCCAGACATTCGTACATTCTAGGTGAAAGCTATGTTGGCTCGCTTCGCACTAATCACCATGTATTCTTATATGTAACTGGAGTTCATATTCACAGTAGTCCTTCTAGTCTATTATACTTGTTTACTACTCTAAATTGTTTATGCAAAGCAGTTCTATAGGATGTTTTACCTGGTCGAGAATAAATACTACGCTATCACTATGTTTTTGCCCACACTTAGGGCCAACAATGATGATGCTAGAATATATATATATATATATATATATACACACTGCTGATCAAAAATTTAAGACCGCCTGAAAATTTTTAAGAATCACTATTTTCAATCATAAACAACTGCTGTCTCTTGACTAGGGGCAGGTATAATGTCTAATGAAAACATTAGAGAAACTAAAACTTTTGAACATAATGAATATATAAAAACAAATCACTTATTTTACAAAAACTGCATTCACAGTTGATCAAAATTATAAGACCATTAACAAAAATTATAGGAAAATCTACAAGAAGGACGTAGAATAACTAATTTTTAACATAGTAATGAGCATGGCCTCCATTCTTGTTAATGACCTCAAATATTCTTTGTGGCATGCTAGAAATGAGGATTTCCATGAGGGTAGGGAGAATGTTGCCCCAGCTTCTGAAGATGACATCACGGAGTTCATTTACTGTTGGAAATTGCTTGCCATTTTTGTACACATCTTTTGCCATCCACCCCCAAACATTTTCGATTGGGTTTAAGTCGATTGAGCAGGCTGGATGAGGTACTAAAGAGATGCCATTTGCTTGAAAAAAGGTCATGGTGTGACGGGCAGCGTGGACTGCTACATTATCCTTCAGGAAGAACCACTCATTTCCACATAAATGAGGGCCTTCAGTCGTCAAAAATGATCTTTGCAACATGTTGACATAATCATTTGCAGTCTGACGACCCTGCACCACCTGAAGCACCATTGTTCCTTTGTAGGAAAAAGCACCCTACACCATGAATGATCCCCACTGCTATGACGTATGGAGAAGATTTCAGGGGGCATCTCTTTGTTGTGCAAGTATCATTGGAACCCATCAGGACCATCAAAATTAATTTTTTTCTCGTCAGAAAACAAGAATTGGCTCCATATATCTATGTTCCATGTTTGGTGCTCTCGAGCAAACTGTAAAGGGGCTTCTTTGTGACAACAAAGCAACCGAGGACCTTGCAGGCGCTTTTTTGTTCTTCATGTCCTTTTGTTTCAAGAATCGTCAGATGCTTACTGGACTGCAATCGGCATCAGTGGGTGTCTTTATTTGACTGGATGACCTTCCTCAGTCATAAGAAACTACCCTTTTAATACTTCTACCCAATGCGGGTGTGATTTTTGTTGGTCTACCAGTAGATTTGACTGTTCCATAGCCATCAAGGTCTTTTAGAAAATTGCAGATCACAGTTTTACTGCAGTGAAGCTCAGCAGCAATTGCACGCCATGACAGACCTTGTTTATGGAGTTCAACTATTTGAACAAATTCAAATTCGGAGAGTTTGCTTGCTTTTGGCATTGTCACACCCTCCCACCACAAATGAAAACTTCAAACTAACCTAGAATAACAGAATGACCCTGGAATAAAGCCCTGGTCTTATACTTTTGATTACCACTTAACACGTTAGTTTTTTAAAAATGCAAATTCTTATGAATTCTGAAAGCAGAATTTTTTCAAAATTTCATATTCATTTGCTTGATGAATTAGTAATCTATAGTCACGATTTCTTAGTAATTTAGCAAAGGAGAATTATAATATTAAAAATTTTGAAGTGGTCCTAAACCTTTGACCCACAGTATATATATATATATATATTTTTATATATATCTATATATATATATATATATATATGTATGTATATCAAGACCTTCTTTAATACAGGCCGTGACAATAACATATTTTTGTTTTGACCTGAGGCTGCATAATGAAAATTATTTTTCACTCAATTCTTTATTAAACAGTTAGATTTGAAAAAATATGTATTTCAATGTAGTTTCAGTATATAATCAATTACTTAATCTTCATATACTATGGCGTGCTGAAGATTTTCGTCATCTAGCTCACGAAAATAACTGCATTCAATAAGATCAGTATCGGGAAAAGTTATTCCAGGTAAGCAAGAGTTGCAAGAATGAACTAAACTACTTAATTGAGCATCCGATCCATCAAAAGTGGTATGTGAAAGTATTTGTGTTGAAAGAATTATTCTATTAGAATTAAAAGCTTCTCACTGATATCTTCCAAACATCGATTCTAATGCATCAGACGAATATTGGCTAGTAAGTACAAAGTATTAGTCGATGCTCATGTGATTGCCTTAGTTCCATTTGTTATAGGAAGTAGCGAAGTAGCAGTATCTTTAGTGCGGCATCGTACTCGGCTCTTTGTAGAAACAGCCATTAGATTTAGCAAGCTTTCTCAAATTGGCTGATTTCAAGTAAGTGTATTCAATGCAAATTGATAGTAATATCTCTTGTAAAACACTTTCTTCTGATTTTTATGAAAACAAATAAAATAGCTGTCTTTACAGCATTTGTATTTTAAAAGATGCTCATCATCAAATTCTAATCCTGCAAACATAGCAAAAAAAGTTCATTCCAATGAGTTATTTTGCTATGATTAGAAGAAACAATAGCATTGAATAATTTTGATATGAGATAAATCAAAACAAATCTTGATTGTAAAATCCGGATAATTGATTTATCAAACTCCTTTGACATAATCCTAATCTCAAATTCATCTATACAAAATAAGACTGTAGAGTGATAATGGGCATCTAATTTTTTCCAAAAGGTTTGTCATTATCGCATCCTATTTTTCAAGTTCATTCAGCTGATCCTCCTGAACATTTCTTGATTCACTGTGAAGGTGATAAGTATTCCGAATTCGAGAAAACACTAGAGCAGGAACAACAGTACCATTTCTAATTTTTTAGATTGATATTGTCCAGGACAGTGAGAAGCACAAACTACTGTATTTTTCGTTACAGTGAAATTTAAGTTAGGGTTATAGCAGAAGTCCAATAACAACGCTTATTATCATGTAATGGGAATCGGTAAATGAGGACATATTCCCAGTCTGTGCTCTGAGTTTTTGATTTTCTTTTAATATCATAGTTACTAGTGCAACAGTAAATAGACTTGATAAAACGTTTGTACAAAACTGCACTGAAACCCCAATGCTCAATCTGTATGCCCAATTACTCTGTATCAACAGATCAATCCTATGTAAACAAATTTAACCACATCCCCTCATATTCCACACAATAAATGGCAGAGCTGCAACCATGCCGTGCTTTAATCTGTGCCGTGCCGTGCCATGCCATGCAGTGCTCGTGCTGTGCCTAAGATTTTGCGTTATTGATCTGTGCCATGCCCAAAATTTATTGAATATACCAGCGCCAGAAATACAACTTTTTGTACTATTTTAACGTTCGTATTACATTATGCTAGTAGCTGTTTGATAATATAAACGATTCTAAGAAATAGATTTGCATAGAAATTACATTGCGGGAATTTTTAAAATGCAATAGCAATGTTCGAATTCTCGTTCCCGTCACTATGCTACATAATTCTTGTTTGACATTTTGCAAAATTTCAAACATTGCTAATAGATGTATTCGATATTTTATTTTGCGATTTCTGTCAAACAGTGATAAGGCATATTTTTAGTACATAACAAATAATCTGCTACGTATTATTTAATGTTTCAAAGTTTATAGTTTATGGCTTAAATATTACAATATTTCTCTATGTAGAAAAAGTTTTCTAAAATTATTATTTACCTTTATTTAAATTTTCATATTTTTAGATTAACATGCATTCAATTATAATAAGCAAGCCCTGTTTCAATACTTTTTCAAAAATAAAGTTTTTGTTTTTCACTGTTTACTTTTAGTAAATATCAATTAATTTTATCGAAAGTGATCACAATATTTTTATATAAAGCCGGACACATAATTGTGTTCTAAGACTCTGGCGTAAAATAAGTTTTTTTTCCAAACATTAAAGTAAACTAGCAAGTAAAGTACTACAATTACACATGTAAGTGACTGATTTGTTACTTTGAATTCGATGTATTTGTCACAACTGCAAGGGCATTACCGTTTTCTGACCCAACCCAACTCAAACATCTTTTACAAAAAACGGATACAACATAAGTGGAGATCTCTAAAATTTGTC
>CABFPE010000113.1:552656-569975 GCA_900660155.1 Hofstenia miamia | reverse complement strand
CAGGTACTTTTTTGAATTAACTATAAATAGTGTGAAATTCATTGTAATGATTGATAAAGAAATTTCTTTGGATTTCTTATACTTATTTCTTCTTTTGATTATCTAATAAGAAGTTCAGCTAAATGTTTGGTGTTCAGTCCTGGCAAGGATCCCATAATGGGAACTATTCTAAGTTCCTTGTTCTGAGCCATGAACCTGCACTTATGTTAGGGGTAAGATTAGGAGTTTTTATTTTCATTTAGCTAACTATTGATTGTTTCATTACATGTACTAATGATAAGTAATTCAAAATAAGGCTGGTAAGCTGAATGTAGGAATTTATATCTTTAATATTTTAGATCCAAATTTATTACTATAATGTGACCAATATTGCAATTATTACATGTAGGGTAGAAAACTGAAAGATATTTATCTAATTTACTAAAGCCAGTATATTTTGGTAATGGCTAAATATATAATTAATTAAGCAGCTAGCAACAATCAAGATTGCAAGTATATAGTACACTTTACAAATTATGACTAAGTCTAGTTGTGCCAAGTCTTGAGTATGCACTGAGCTAGGATAGGGTACACATAAATTACTTCATTGAGCTGATAGGTGGAACTCATTCACTTGGAACTTAGAAGAGTAGTTGTTACCTGATTTGGAGATCAGCCTCAGGCGGATGCCCAATCACCAACAACTGGAAAGGATGCTGCAAAGCTTCACCACCTAAATAGTGTTCATTATACCATCTATTAATTACAGTTAATGGAGTTAATAATGTAGAAGTCAAGCAGTATAAGACTAGTACATCCCTACCCGCTAGTGTATCATTCTAAATATAATAGTATAATTTAGAAATTGGATGTAGAAGCCTGGTAGAGGATGCTACATTAAATTTACCAATAGAATAGAATAGTTTATTAAGTTGCCTTGAAGTATGTAATCATTCAATGTATATACATGTATATATGACATTTTTTTCATTCCTATCTAATTGTCATCTCCAGTTCTCCTCAATAGCATAAAGTAAAGCATTATTCTTAGAGGTACCTCTTAGAAATCCAATATGATCTTTGATATTTATGCATTTTTCCACCCATTGGTTGATTTTTTCACATAATAATTTTCAAGTATTTCATTAATTAATATTAAAAATGAGACTGTTCAGCAATTTTCTGCAAGATTCTTTCTTTTTCTCTTCTATATTGGTGCAATGTTAGCCAATTTTAAGTAATCCAGATATGGTTATTCTGCTAAAATATTATTAAGAAGTTACATATACATGTGTAGCTCCCACTAACACACTCATAGTAGCATTGAGTAACCAGGGCAGAAATTCACAATGACCTTTTGCTTTGTTCCAAATAATTTTCATTATTTCTTTGTAAATAATAAATTTATTTATGAGCATCTTCATGTATTCTTATATAGTGATGCTTATGATAGAAATGCTTAAAATTTATGTTTAGATTGTCACTAATTCCTAGTTTCACAAATCCTTCAATTGTAATATTACTGATTGAGGTACATTTGCCATTATCATATATATAATGAATTTCATTTTTTTCTGTAAATTTTTTTTCATTAAAAGGTTTTTGTAAGAATGCGTGTAGATTAATATTGAATTTTGTTGAGGATTTCCTTCTCAATATTTTGTAATGATTATAGATGGCTTTATTCTTTTCACAAAAATATGTGTAGGCCTTATGCATTTTTCTAATACATTATTTTGTTTCCTTAGGCATCCATTCTTCCATGATTTGTTGTCAATCTTTACATGGTGTTTCATAAGCATTGAAATTGGACAAATTATATAGGCCTAATATATAGTTGGTAAATACAAACTTTGAACTGCTTTTGGTAACTCACATGCTACACGTGCTATTGGTGGAGATATTCCCCCAAAGGAAAACACTTCGCCTCTACCCATAACAATTTTAGCACATTATATATTCCATTAACTATTAAGTGTACCGCCCAGTTTGAAAACCCAATGAATATACAGGGTGTCTCAAAAAATGTACTCACTCTTAGAATTATGAGAAAACCTTTATTTATGGACACAAATCGAAATGTTCAAATTGATGATAATTATAAATGTACTCAGTCTTTTTTTGTGTTGCAGATATCCTGAATTACTGAAACTATGGCAGGAAATCAACTTAGTTTCGAAGAAAGAAAGTTTGTCCTGAAATGCTATTGAAAGACCGAAAAAGCCACTGAAGTGCAAAGCCGGTTCACAAATCAATTTGCAAAACCGCCACCCAATCGTCGGACCATTGCCCGCATCAGAATCAAATTTGAAGAAGATGGAACCGTTCAGAATATCAACAAACAAATTTCAGGCCGACCACGGACATCTACTTCAACTGGAAAAGAACTACAGGTGCAGGAAACACTTCTCAGGAAACCCAAATCTCAAAAGATAGCAAACCTTATCTCACACCATCGTGATCTTCACTCGGACACCTCATGTTTTGATGTCAAACTTTAAGATATTTAACTCTGATTACATCATTTACATAAGCTAAGTTGTCAGAACCAATTTTGCCATCAGTGATTATGACTAGCTGCCACATCGGACTTTTGTTTTTCTAGAAAAATTTCTTTTTGGTGCTGATAGAAATATGAAGCACTAGTAACATTTTTTGTTATCTCAAAAAGATGATTTTTCTTTGAAAATATTTTTATGAGTTATATATTGATTTTTATTATTAGTACCAAACTAGTCAACTTACTATGATTTTGATCTATTACTTTCATTCCACTTATTTTTCTTTCTCGAAATGGAATCAAGCAAATGACTNAAGAACTGTCAACAGTAGCCTCTTAGCCATTGATGGGATACATCTTTCTCGAAATGGAATCAAGCTAATGACTCATATCTTAAAGAATCATCTCAGTCCACGCCAAATCACTCTCTCATCATTCCGTGCTCCTTACATCTCTTATGCAAAAGTCACAAGCTCCTCAACGCGTCGAAGTCTCCTTCCGACCCCATCCATCTATCCTCAAAATGCCTAAATCAATCAAACTGGTAAATTTTTTTACTTATTATTTAGTTATATATTTTGCTTTTCGAAATGTAACTATATATTATATGCATGCTCACATCCAAACACAACACAGAAGGCACTCACATCTCAATTACTACATGTGTGCTACCAAAATAAGTGCATTGATTAATAAACAACCTACTAGGTATTTTTTCTTTTAAAATTAATCCTTTCTGGTGACATAGAAACAAATGCAGGTCCTATGCTAAGTGAAACAGAAATTGAACTCAAATTAAAAAACTATTCTGATAACTTCAAATATATATATATTAACGAAAGAAGTCTTAATGCAAACAGAAACTATTTCTTAAAATTAATTACAAAAATTGGAACAAATGCAATATTCATAATTACAGAAACGTGGCTTAAGCCTGATATCGACCCTAACTTGTTTAACCTAGACCGACAAAATTTTGAGGTTTTTACTAAGAATCGAATAGGTAGAGGTGGTGGATTTTGATAATTGTGCCAAAATCTTTAAAGCCAACCCGTAAATCTGAATATGAACTTAATCACGAAATATTTGAATCGCTGTGGATAGAAATAAAATCAATGGAGAACTGTTTCCAAAAAGATTTGATAAACATAACTTATAATCCAAATAAAAATTATCTAGTCGAATCTTTAAATTGTAAAATATACGAAATATCTGAAATATTTAATGATTATAACTCTCTAAATATATTCGGTGACTTTAATATTAATTACTTTAACTCTTATGAACGAAATTCTATAAATGAATTGTGTGCTACTTGTAACCTTCATTGTGTAAATACGGTTTGTCCAACTCGCATGGACAATTTAATTGATTACTTTTTTACTAATTCTGAAATTTCTTTCAAATCTTTAATGTTTGAATGATTTAGTGATCATGCACTGTGTACATATATTAATAACAAAACTACTAAATTTCAATTTCCCATCTTATAAGAAAAAACAAAATTCTGATAATCTCAAACAATCAAAACAATTTTCCTTTAGACTTGCTGCAATCAATGAATTAGAAAAAATTGTTAAAAATCTTGATACCAACAAATCAACCGCTTCTTATAATCTCCCATTTTTTGGAAAACAATTATTAGTCGATCACGCAACAAATTAAGTCTAATATATCTCATAATAACTGCAGTTGTGTAGCACTACTAGATTTAAGTAAGGCATTCAATTCAATGAATTTCGATATCTTGCAAGACAAGCTTATAAATTATAATTTTGGTGTTAATTCAATTAATTTAATAATGAACTTCTTAAAAAACAGATAGCAGCGTGTAATATTAAACAGTAAAAAATCAAGTTATGTTACGACTGACCCTATTTTATTTGCAATTTTTGTAAATGATATAATAAAACATGTTAAACACAGCGACATTTACCAATATGCCGACGACACATGCCTAATAAGTACCGTAAAAAATGCTTTTGATGCTACAAAAAACCTCCAAAAAGATATAGAAAAATTAAACAATTATTTTACTAATAATCAACTGAAACTAAATATTGAAAAAACTCAATTTATAATTTTCTCACGGAAGGCACAAAGAAAGCTAATAAGTGATATAAAACTTAAGATAAATAATAAGCCAATAAAGCAGAATGAGTCAGTCAGCTATTTGGGAGTGGAGATAGATAATGAATTAAAATTTGAAAAGTTTTTACTGAATAAGATTTTAAAAATGACTGCAGGCATTAGATATCGTTATCACTTGTGCAATGTAATCTCAAGCAATTATCATAAACAACTGATACATGCTTTCTGTTTGTCTCATTTTCAATACTGTTCTTTTCTTTTAACTAACCTAAATTCGAAACATCGTATGCTTCTATCAAAGACATTTAATTGGTGCATAAAAACTCTAAACTTTGCACAAAAGCATGACGAAGCATCAGTATATCGTAATAAATATAAAATATTATCTCCGTTCTATCACATTCATATGCATATGCTATCTATCTTATTTAAATTCAAATATCTACAAACATCTTCCTTTTCCTTAATGACTATATTAAATTAAATGAGCGATCGCAAAAATTTTTTAGTTTAGATAAAAATTATAATGGCTTTCCTCACACATCAATTAATTTTGGAATAATTTAGATTATGAAACAATTTCTTGTAATAAAACAGTATAAATTAGGGGACGGTAATACACTTCATGCATTCGAAACATACATCCAACATTGGGCACCTACACAAACATCCACTCAAACATTGATTATATTATTATATATTGTACAAATTAATTTCTAGTTATTTGTTCAAATTTANATAAAAACTCTAAACTTTGCACAAAAGCATGACGAAGCATCAGTATATCGTAATAAATATAAAATATTATCTCCGTTCTATCACATTCATATGCATATGCTATCTATCTTATTTAAATTCAAATATCTACAAACATCTTCCTTTTCCTTAATGACTATATTAAATTAAATGAGCGATCGCAAAAATTTTTTAGTTTAGATAAAAATTATAATGGCTTTCCTCACACATCAATTAATTTTGGAATAATTTAGATTATGAAACAATTTCTTGTAATAAAACAGTATAAATTAGGGGACGGTAATACACTTCATGCATTCGAAACATACATCCAACATTGGGCACCTACACAAACATCCACTCAAACATTGATTATATTATTATATATTGTACAAATTAATTTCTAGTTATTTGTTCAAATTTATTTTTTGTCATGTGTTAGTTTGTAGATCTTGTATATATATATTGCGCAATAAATTTGCTCTGACTCTTTCCAAAAGTTGGCAATAACCTATTGTCTTAAATACAAAAATCGATTTAATGATTGAATTAAAATATCTATTTGTGGAGTTCCAGTTAAAAATTACCCACCTTTGCGTCGTCCTTGTAATCTATCATAAGGGGTAATTTAATGAAACTACCATTGGAGAAATATAGTCATTCTTAAGGAAATGTTGACGAAATTATATTTTGCTAAAGTGAAAATAATTTGAAAACGCTTTCTATATTCCTGAACTTTTAGAGAAATATTGTGAGTTATAATAATTAAAATTGTTGAAAGTTGCAAAATGTAACTAGAGGTACTTTGTGACAGGACAGCTTAAATTCGGAAAAATCCAAGTTCGTAAACAGATGTTGGACTCAGCTATTAGAAAAAATTCACTACCGTTGTAGTAAATGCTATATAATTTCTTAAGCGGTTAAAAATTGAATATTAGTATCAATACTCCTGAAAAACTGAATCTAGAATTTTCAATTCAATGCACAGATTTTACTGATCGTTTTTAACTTACCCAACTTTGGTCTAGCAAGCTCAAAATTGTAGGATTTTTCTAAAAAAAAGTGTCGTAAGAAATGCAGAATTGGAATGAAGTGGTTTTGACCGGATTTAGGCTGGGAAACCACAATATTATATATAATTTTCCTTGAAATAATCCAACAGTAAAATATTCGCCGACTCGATAGCATTGTTGGTATAGCTATTTGGTTAAAACGATTATATTTAATGCACGTTAAATTTGAGTTTGATGTATAGTGGAGAATCCGTAAAGAAAGGAGATCCAATTAGCCCTATGCCCAGTCTTGGTTTTTTGTCAGTCTCCTCTACAAAGCGTACTGATCTCTATGCTTCAATAAATATAATACAATAACTGCTCAAAGTTAAATAAAACTGGTTTCATTTGAAATTTCGGACATTAGATAATTCTTAGGTGGTGGTAGAAAATTGGTTGTTGACCTGGATGAAACCTGCTGCTCCTCAATAACCTTCCTGAATAATCCCTGGACTTATTAATTCGCGGTTCAGCACGAGGTCAAAACAAGCAATAAAATTCCTCCTTACTTTAGCCTTTAGAGTCCGTGGTATTTGCTCTTGGAAATTTAACATTTGATAAAGTCTCCAATTTTAACGGTTCAATTCCCCCATGTCTTCAAATAAATGGCAACACTTTATTACACAAGGTGATAGAAAGTGATGTGGTTGTTCAATGAGCAAAGCAGTCAATTCTAGATTCCAAGTAAAGACCAAATATGACCAAATACTATGTTTCTTCTGTGGTCAATTGTCACGGGCTTCTGGTATTGTGCGAGGCCATAAATTGTTTTGATGAAAACATATTCTTCTAAAATCTGCATATCTGTGTGACTTGTAGTCCTTAAATTCGGCATTATTATATCTTTGTCTCAACTTAATGAGGTACATCATAAAATTTATGATCAATCTTTTCAAAGGTCCACTGTTTGACAACCTACCAAAACCTGGACATTGACAATTTTATGAATATTTTTCTAAAATTCGAACAAGAAAATATTAATGCAGATTTCAGTACTATAACTGCAAAAATTCCCAAGCAGGTGTTAACAATTCCTTGGTTAAAGCTGCGTTTCAACAATATTTTCATCACATCAACATGTAAGAGGTCATCTTAATTCCTTAAATTTTTAAACTTCAACGTCAAACTAAAGAAGACAAATTTCAAATTTCACCAAAACTAGAGCATCTTATAATTTCAGAAGCAATGTACAGTCGCGCTCATAAGTATTGCAACACTGATCTTCACAATATATTTCTGCAATGAAGAACAAGTTATCTTTGATTTTTAGCACTAGGCTTAAGTTTGGGATTGTGAATTCATCAGAAATTTAGCTTTCCTCCTATTCATCTGTGAAGAGCCACCCTAAAAACTATCTCTATAAATATACATGCTATGTAAATTATATTGAAAAAATCGAATTTACACTGAAAAGTTTATTTTATCCTGTAAGTTTTGCATAAATGTATTCAGTTGTTTCAAAAATTTTACCACTCAAATTTTGCCAAAATCCCATTACATTGGTTGAATTTTCATCAAAATTTGTGATGTAATGGCTCTTTCAAAATTTTACACTATTCATAATTCAAAAAATCTACAGAATGAATTCGAGAAAAAAAATTAAAATAAACTAAATTTCTAATGCTGAATTCGATTTTATACTATAATTTACATAGAATGTATATTTATTGAGATAGTTTTTAGGGTACACCTTCACATGTGAATGGGAAAAAACTAAATTTCTGTTGAAAACACTACAAGGAAATTTGAATTCACAATGCCAATCTTGAGCCTAGTGTAAAAATAAAAAATATTGTGTTATAAGCATTACAGAAATAAATTGTGAAGATGAGTGTTGCAATACTTATAAGAGAAACAAAAAAGGGTAAATTACTAAATCCACAACAAATTATGATACTCTTTATTTATTCAAAGTGTATGTTTTGAAATCACTTTATATTCAGTTAGTGATGTACAATTACAAAGTGTGATGTTACACACAACCCCACTGCAAATTGGTCTGAATTTTCCATTTTCTATAAAAAACCAACCACTTATTTAAAGTATATTTATTCTTCCCACCAGATAATTCGAAAATCAACTTTGGACTCCTTGACTTTTTTCTAAGCTAAAATTTAAATCCAAAATGGGGTTTTGTAATTTTTTGGATAGGATCTATTTGATTTTTATGGATTCCTTTTTCTAGATATTTTTGCATTTTTCAGCTCAGATCAACTTTAAGTCAGGTTTATTCACTTGAAAAGTCCATCTCTGATCATAATCTACTTCCTAGGTTTGTGAAGATATACCCACATGCAATTTTTTGCTATCTCAAACCTAATTGCATATATAATATCATATTTGCAAAGCCAAAAATCCAGATATTGTTATAATATTTGAATGAAATATTGCATTAAATTGGAAAAACTTTATTACTTCATTTATTATAATTTGAACAATTTAACTGGTCATAAATTTTACAGGAATTTGAGCAACTAAATGAGCAAAATCAAGCTAGTGCACATCAATTGCATTGCCAAACTCATGTTTTGGTTGCACACTGTAATCGCAAACTGGTAAGCATTTTGCGCATTATCAAACCTTAAATGATAGTAATAAACTACAGTCATTCAAATTTAAAATTGCAACTGGACAGTCAGCAAAACTTCATATTTAAAAAAGCCTTAGATAAAATTTTTGTCTTTTGTTTTTATGTGTACAATTCAATACCATATATGAACATATGAATCCAATTCAAATTCTAATGGGTGGATGTGAAAAGTCAAATTTTGATATCATGCATGACAGATATTATATTTTAATTAGGCATGCAAATTACACATGTCAATTGATTTTATTATTGTAGAATAACCTTCTCGAGGTTTCCAATATAAATGCTGCACCATAGCAATAAATAAAAACCACAATTCAGACAACTTCATTTGAGGTTGACATAAACTTTTAGTTTAATGCCAGTTTTGAGATTGATAGAAACTTTGTTTCTAAGCTGGATCTGCTGACCATAACAGAAGTTCTTTGTTCAGCAAAACCAAACTGTGCCAATTACATTTTTAATGTAGTTTCACAAACTGACTAATTCGACCATTCACAAGATATTTATTGAGCTTGGATGGAAAATTTTCAGTTTGATTTTCAATAATTCAACTAAAAGCAATTGCATTAAGTAAGTTGGCATGATTTAAATAAGATTCTAATTTTGTATTTATTGCACATGCCATTTGAAACTCAAGCTATTGGATATTTTGAGAATAGAGTCACTGCCAAATTTGAAATGTGATTGAGCATATTCAAAATGAATTGTGTTTTGAACATTATAGGTAGGCTATGCTATGAATTCATATTTACTTTCAATATATTTAATATGTACTTAGGAAGACGTTTTAGTTTCTTTGTGCGGTTACTTCTTTTAAGATTTTTGCCATATCTTGAAAATATTCGACATCAGTGGCGGATTCAGGGGGGTTTTGACGTTTGCACGTCTCCTAAAATGCTAATTCCAAGGAATATATTTATTAAATTTAGTAAATTAAGATATTTTCTTCGCACTAAGTATTGATCAGCTTAAACAAGATTTAATAAATGTGCATTTTTACTACTTTCGATTTTAATGTATTGATTTAAACCAAATAGACATCTTTAATGTGTCATTTGAGGAGGATTTGGTTTGGCCTTTTAAAAAATATTATTAGAACAGTTTCTGTGTTAATTAGCATTGTTTAGTACAACATTTTAGAAAGACATGATAAAAAACAAAACTCTCCAAGCTCTTCAATAAGTATGTACTGCTCTTCCAATATGGTTTCTCTGTAACATTGTCCTCTTTGCCTACGTAGAACAAATATTCCATCTGTTTTTCCACCTAAAATAATATATTCTGCATGTTAAAAGACCTCTTTATCTTCCACTTTCACTCTCTCTTGTACTTTTGTCTCTCACGTTGAGCTGATTTCAGTCTATCAATGACAACATCCGCATGATCAGAAAAATGTATCTGTCACGCACAATGGCAACGTTCTTCAAATTTATTTGATTTTGTTTTTCTAACTTTTTCTGTTGAAACAACTTTTGTTCAAATTCTAGAGAATCCAAAATTGCTAAAATTGCGATGTATTTTAACATTAGAAGTACCAAATTGGTCAAAATTGTCTCAAATTGAATTTTTTTACTTGCATATACATTCATTAAAAATAACAGCAGGAGTATACACCTCTAAAAATATCAATAATTTATTTGAATTTCCGTAAGTAAAATTTTGTTATTCTTCTACATAATTCTTTAATTGAAATGGTACCTGTAAAATGAATCTCAAGGAGTAATGTTAATTCTAGTGTTAAGTCTTTATTGATCATACTAGCAAAAAGTTTCCTTCTTTAACATATTGGAACCTAGTTCTTTTTAAGTGACTTCCTATCTGCTTTCTATAAAAAAATACTGCTTTCTTACTATTTTATTCCCAAAGGTGCATTGGAGGAGTGTGCCACTTCCATAGTACAGGGACGTGTCTCTAACATTTTTCAACCAATGCTTGCACCAAAAGGCAGCAGAAAAAAAGCGGTTCGTTGATTGGGATTTTTTCGTTCAAATTATGGGGCTGAATTGCTGAAATTTTGACTTTTAAAAGAAAAGGCAGAATAAAAAATTTGCAATGATTAAAACTGCCTCATTTTGGGCTCGTTGAATATACAAAGCAGTGCTTGAACTTGGCTCAGCTCATTACAAGTCTGTTCCAGATATACTGAAAATGCTTTACTTCCCTCTGAATTGAATGCAATTACTTTTTTTATTCAAGTAATAATTCTAATATTTCCTCCTGTAAGCATTTATTGCCATTGTTATTGGTATTATTATTGAAAAATATTAAATTTCACTGCAATGTATTAAATAAAGGTTTTGCATTATATAGTATAAAAATTGAATCTTCATTAAAAAGAAAGAAATTGTCATTTCTAAAGAGCACACAAATTCTTCAAGCTGACTTCAGTGGACTACAAAAAATGTTGTCATAAAAAGAAGCACAATACGTCATGAGAGAGCTTAAATAAATCCCAAGTTAGTTTGATGAACTTCTTTACTAGCAACACTGTGTGAATGTCTGAAAATTGGAGTGAAATCATTAAAATGAATAATGAGTGTCAAGTTAAATGCCTGTGCTACAACAAATTGAAATACATAGTTTGATTTAAACTAGGATACTTAGTCATTGTAGTTGGTTTTACAGATTGACGTGTTAATTTTAAAAATGATATTCGGAATAACTTTTTTGCAAATCTGGGCAGATACTTTAACAGATCAATTACATATTATGATAGAGTAAGTGTTCGAGAATTCCTTCTTGACAAAAATTTATCATAGATGATATTTTACTGTATAAGGAAACCGCAATATTTGACATTTGATTCCTTACTAATGCAATAAATTAGAGAATTTAATATGAAAGAAATTGAAGAAAATATTTCTCTGATTGTTAAACAAACCTAAGCTCTTTCAATGCAAACAAGGAGCACAGCCTTTGTATGAAATTCTGTTTAACCAAGGAGTACTTTTTGCAAATACATCATCATAACGACCAATGTTTATGGAAAGTCTAGTGGAATTGTTTTGATCACTGCATGCTTTCACAGTAGACTGGACATCATTTACGTCAACTTATTTTTTTAATTGGAGGGTGGAGGGAGGCAATGCTATATTAATATAAACATTTTGCAAAAATAATGGCAATAATGCAGAAAGTGCAAAAATCACAAATATTGTATGACTAACAGTTTTAAAGCTGCAGTTTGGTGTAATAGTATCAGCAGGCTAATCTGTTTATTGTTCATTGCAAGGCAATACATCAGTGATGTTCTGGGGTAAGTAAAATGTTTATATTCGTGATTGGAACTACCAGCAGTGATTTCTTACAACTTTGAAAATTGGTTTTCTATTCATTTTAAATAAACTATATTACAATTTCTGTAGAGTCTGCATAATGGATTATTGTGAGTACTAAGTTAAGGGTTTGTTTTTCACGGCCTTTAAACTAGTGTTTGTAAGATTGACAGAAAAACGTCCTTTTAGAAGAAAGTGGAAAACGTAAAATCAGTTCATCAAAATTTTCTTGCTTAAATTTCATTAATAGACCCGAAATGAACATAGTAACTTCTATTTGAGTTAGTGAGAAATAAGGATGAACATGATCAAGTAAAAGGGGACAACTATATTTGTATTCTCTGCATATAACTCTATATTCATGTGATATTCCACAATACATTGCCCTATTCAATATCTCGACTGCATTATCTGTTTGTAACTACTTACATATGGAACATAAATTTTTATACCTAAAAATATTTGTCAAATATCTTAAAAAAATCTATTATTCAATAATTTTGTAAGTATATATTAATTGATTCATTGATTGAAAAAAATGCTAAAGTAAGAAACAATGAGAATATAGTAAGATTGACATTTTTATTATCAAATTTAATAGGATGGTTATGTAACAATACAGCAGTGTACTAAAGATCTTGTACAGTAATCATATTTTAGAGTAACTTTTATGATAAGATTTTGTCCTAAGCTCATTTCTACATCTGTAGATCTGGGATGCAAAATATTTAAGTTTCCATTAGTTATGGAGGCTAATTCGTAGGGCAGACATGTAATCTCCTTGTATATTAATTGAAACGTTGCATATATGTAAATTCCATTCAGTAATAGACTAATTAGCAGATGAATCATAATAAAAGCAATTTAAAGGTTTACACAAGTAACATATAGCTACTTCTTTGGTAGTAGGGAAGACAGGTGCAATCTACATTAATTGTTATGTGATAAACATTTCCTTAATTTGCTGGTTATTGAAAATACTTTAAATTAAGTTGCAAAAATTGATCTCTACATTGAATAATTGACTATCTACTTTCACTAATTTCAGTAACTAATTTTTAGAAACTCCATATAGAAAGTGTATACAAGTAGTTGCAATTTACCCACTAGGTGTGGATAGATGAATCATTCTAAAATTTACATTAAGATGGTTGACAACAATCAAAATTTATTCAGAAATGAATCCAAGAAATTGCATATAGTGAAGCACTTACAAAAAAAAAACTTAAACACAAATTACAGATCACTAGTCTGAATCACATTTGCGACAAATCTAATATTTTTCTCGAGGTGTGAGAGAAAAGCGGAGCTAGGGGTTACCAAGCAATGTGACCTTAAGTCAGTGTGTCTTCCAAAATTAATATGCATTTGGATACGGTAAATTCATGAACTACGAGGTTATATTGTCACTCTTTGCCCCCCCCCTCAAGTCAAAATCCTGGGTACGTCCCATAGTGCGGCCATATGCACGCATAAATAACAATTACAATATTTAATATATTTTTAATCAGCAGCACTACATACTACAATGTGGTTCACAGCAAAAAATTTTTTTTTAATATTAAAAATCTAGTGCTACTGGTCTACATGATTTATATTTTTTGGCTCTTCAATTACATTCGCTTTAGTTCTGTAAGAATACTTGCATTGTCTTCCTCTTTCAAATTTTGGATTTAAATTACTTTGGAGTAAGTTGCAACATGATGCAACTTACCCCATCACTCTTTAGCTGATATTTTGTATAATTGTAATATAAATTAGTGAGTAGATATAAATAAGGGTATAAATAGGTATAAAAGTGATACATTTTTTATTGTTTTAAATATTGAAAATGCTAAAATATTTGAGCAATAAAACACTTTATGTAAATTTTTATAGAAATTGCACAAGGTGCATAATAACAGACAATATTCTAATGCTCGAGCCTACACAAATTGAATGAAATACAAATAGACCAATGTAGTTACATTTTGCAAATACCACAAAGGCCTACATAACGACGCAATGAATTCAGATCTTTCAACTACCCCTGTTGCAATTCGCCCCGGTCTGCTTGGCTGTGTTGCTCAAAGATTTGTATTTTTAAAAAATTTACTAAACAAATACATATAATATGATGTGGATGTTGAAAGCATTGATACAGATGCACACAGAAATACATACTTTATACTTGGTGTGTCTGAAAAGTTTTAGGAATTCAGCTATTCTCTAGGTGCATGTGCATTGTTAAGGCAGTGTCTGTAATAAGCCAATCAGAAATAAGTAAGGAATGACAAACTGTGTAAGTGCACATGCCATATTGCTCCATTTCATATTCTTCGTGCAATATTTTCTCATCACTGCTTCTGTGTGCAGCGAATATAAAATGCAATTATCAAAAGAACAGTTTCGAGCTTATGTGTACATTGAGGCTACACGAGGCTTAAGACCATCTGCCATCTATGACAATTTGCAAGCTGAAGCATCATCGTCATCAGCATTTCCTCAGCCACCATCACAATCAACTGTATATCTATGGTGTAAACAGTTCTCTTCGGAATCCAAAACCACCCTGTGTGACGAACCCAGAAGTGGCCGCCCATCTTCATCCTGCACCAATAGCAACATCATGGCAATACGAGAGTCCATTCAAAAAGAGCCCAGGCAGTCGCTTCGAATGCTAGCTGAGGAGTTCGGCATAGGAAAAGATTCAGTTCGCAAAATTTTGACTGAAGAGCTGGGGTTGCGAAACGCTGCAGTGTTTTAGACAGATAGAAGAAAACTGTTTCTCACGTGAGATGCAACATTTAGTTGAACATTGCAAAAGGGTGATAAATGCAGGTGGTGATTACATTGTGTAAATATAATGTCTTTTTTTGGAATCTCGTTTCAATTTTAAAATGAGGTATAAATTCTTAAAACTTTTCAGACACACCATATATATCCAGTAAAAAAATGACATTGTTCATGCTTGCAAGAAGGCCTTCTAGTTTTTCTCAGAAAAATGAGAAATTTTTCGCAAAAGAAATTCATCTTTGCATTATCTATGCAATGACATTATCCAAACTAGTTTTGTGCTACCAATGTTTGTAGGAGTTCTTGATCCTCTACAAATAATAGATAATCAGTTATAGACCAACAATCTTTCCCAAACTTTGAATGTATATTATTGTACAGTTTAAATGAATACATCTGTAAGATATTTGCCTCCAGTTCAATACATTCATTGCTGCTCTACAGTATTTAACTAAATGGATACTAAATCCAATACCTATATTATTTTCTCACCACTTATAAAGTGGAAATCTTCCATAGCACTATTTAAATTTAGCATATTTCAAAATGTTTTTCTACTTATATAAGAATAATAGGTCTATTTTTTCTAGTTTAAAAGCTTAGTAGTTACATGCATATTCATAGAATTGAATCTTTTGCCATTATCATTTCAATTTCTGCTCACTAGCCCAATTCAAATTAACCGTATTTCCATTAGCGTTACTTTTACTTAACAAATCGATTTTTTCTCATTTTTAGCAGTTTATTCAAACCTTCTTAAACATATTGAAAGTAATTTACATGGGCACATCAATGGGGTTGGGTCTTCTCATGCAATGATGAAATTAATGCTAATACGTATACTTGTGCCTAAAGTACATGCCACTATAAATTTTTTTTAATGAAAAATTCTATTATTGTATAGATATTCCAAATTCTTCCATGCATAGTTTCCTGATAATAAAATTGCCTAATGCCCAATGGATGAACTACTACCCTGAAGTATTTTGTTTTCTGAAGACAACATATGATGTGAGATATATAAATAAATAAATAAATAAATTTACATATATATATATATATATATATATATATATATATATATATTGATGTACTGTCTTTTTAGACAGAGATGACAACAAACAAACTTATTCACTTAGTTTGTACTGTATGCTCAGAATATTTTAAAGAGCCCTACAGTTTGAATTGCTCCCATACATTTTGCAGAAATTGTTTAAGTACCATGTGTAAAAACAAGAAATCATTTGAATGCAAGATTTGTAATTCATTTACAGACGTAGAAAGCTGTAAGCTTAACATTCGACTGAAAGAAATAATGAAATACATAAAATCGAAAGGTTTTAATCTAAATTCACTCAAAATTTGTGCGGCATGTGAAATTGTTATTGACTTTTGGGATGCGCATTTATGCAGAAATTGTAATGAAATTCTTTGCATGGAATGCAATATTTATCACAGAAGAGCAAAGAAAACAAAGTCACATACTATGTATCCTTTATGCTCAGAAATTATTCCATTCTGCGAGAAACATTACATGAAATTTGAATATTATTGCAATGAGCCTCAATGCAATGTATTAGTTTGTGTCAACTGCGCTCTTGGAAATCATGAAGGTCATCAAAGATTGACCATTAAGCAGGGGTCGAAGTCATTTTTAAAAGAAATCTCTCATTTACTCAATATTACAGACAAGAAAATAGATGAATTTAACTGTTACATTGATTATTCTGAAAGAAAACTTCAAGAAGTACACAATGAATTCGGGAAACTAGAACTAGCACTTCATGCAGATCGAGATCTTGTAGTAGAGCAAGCAAATACCGTTCTGAAGAATAAATTAAGTATTATTTTGCAGAAGAAGACCAATATTATTGATAAAATGCAAAGCAACATTGCCAAATTGAATCAAGAGAAAGAAAATTTGGTAAACATGAAAAAGAGCATGCCAATTTTTCTTGAAGAAATGTACTTTTCTGATTTATTCAATGTCCACGAACTGATGAAAGATACAATCCTTAATATAAATGCTGTTCACATATTTACTATTGATTGTGAAACTGTTTGCACTAATGATAAAGGATCAAAGACAGTTGAAATTGTTCGCGAAACATTAGTTGGACTTATTGGCAAATTAGAATTGAACATAAAACAAGATATTTTATCAATAAAAAATGAATCAAATTTAACATTTAGTGTTCAGTCAGAACCACAGTTGTTATCAACAATATATAATGCTGACTCAAAGTCTGTCGACATTATTGACATGTTGTTCGATGAAGGAAACAACAAGCATTTTTTAATTCTAATGGATAATCATTT
>CABFPE010000113.1:518712-552635 GCA_900660155.1 Hofstenia miamia | reverse complement strand
ACATTTAGTGTTCAGTCAGAACCACAGTTGTTATCAACAATATATAATGCTGACTCAAAGTCTGTCGACATTATTGACATGTTGTTCGATGAAGGAAACAACAAGCATTTTTTAATTCTAATGGATAATCATTTGTGCTCACTATTGGCAATCTCTAAAGAATGCACTAGAGAGATTTTTATTGGTGGATGTGAATATCCCAGATATGGTAATTTCTTAGCAATGTTACCCTGTGGAAATGTGTTAATGCTGTGCCAATCAAATACACCTGGTTCAGCCCAATGGTTAATTGATGTTAACAATGACTTAACTTCATCTAATGATTTTCCTATTTCATTCTGCAATGTTAAGTATTTGCATAGAATTTGCTCGTCTCCGTGCAAAACTGCCGTATTTTTCTATACAGAAAATGATTTCATTTACAGATATCATGTGAGCTCTCAAAAAGTTGATAAAGCTGTTTTAAATTTACCTGCTTCTGCAGATTTCTTTGCTGTAGCAGAAAATTTAGATATGCTGGCCTTTAGTGGATTTTTGAGAATCTACCTGTTTTCTTTCAAGAAACAAAATATGTTGCAGGTATTTGCTCACCAAAAAGTCGTTCACTACGGAGTATTTTTTCTAACTAGTAATGTGCTTATTACTGCGTCTAATAAAGGATTTCTAAGTATATTTGACATTAATAGTGGTAGATTAATAAAACGAATTGAAGAAATGAAAAGTGAACACGATCTTTCATTCCAACTTGAAAATGGCCCAATTCTGGTTACAAAATGTACTGATTCTTTAATCTTTTTGAGCCACATGAGAAAAAAAAGTGTTATATATAAAATTGACACTGGCTTAAATTTTTAGTCTAAGGTAATGCAAATGTAAATATAATATATTAGCAAATTGTTACAATTCTCTATAATACATTAATGTTACAATTAGTAAATATATTATCTGCAGTTCTACTTTGAACGAAAAATGGACTTAGAAATTATGAGGAAGGGGCTATAGTAAAACCTAAATGAATTTTTACAATGATTGCCTAGGAAAATTGTACTACGTATTGTTCTGAACAAAGGTTTTTTTTCGCCCACCTTAACCCAGTCAATATTTGACATTATATATATTCAATTGACATAAATAAAAAAACAATTCGTCTACATTAAAATTTTTTGTGGTTGCAAAGGTTTACAATACACTACACTTTATAGGAAAATAGTATATAAACATGGAACATATACATATAATATATAAAACATTGGAACATACACACAAACATAACACATCGCATAAAAATCAACATTTGCAAATCAAATAGTTTCATTTTATATATTTAGCTATGAATTTATTTTGACGTTCCAAATTTGTAATGATTAGATGAAATATTTTCTTTTACAATTTTTCTAAGCTTTCTTAAATCTGATATTCTGTGGTAACATGTTCTAGGATCTTATGTCGATGTTAAAAAAGAATTTTTCCATGCTTATTTTAATATTATTGATGCATCTACTTGATCTGTGTTTAAATTTCATGAATTTATTAAATGAATTAGTAACATTAGAGACTTGTGAATATGACTGAATATATATATATATATATATATATATATATATATATATATATATATATATATATAACGTTTAAACTGACATTTTTTCTGACGTTTTTCCTTTCTTTGAGCTTACACAATCTATAGTTTTTCAAATTTGTGACTTACATTTCTTTTCCAACGTTTTTCCATTCTTGTCACTTACATCTCTTTTCTGACGTTTTTCAACATTTGTGACTTACATTTCTTTTTCAAGGTTTTTTATGTTTGTGACTTACATTTCTTTTCCAACATTTTTCTATGTTTGTGTGGGATATTTTCTTTTCCTTTTTGTGATTTGTTTTTGCCTTTCGAACAAAATTACTTGCCTTTGGGATATTTGCTTTTCCTTTTGTGATTTTTTTTGCCATTTTGAACAAAATTACATGCCTTTGGCATACTTTCTTTTCCTTTTTGAAATTAGTTTTTGCCTTTTCAAACAAAATTACTTGCATTTGGGATATTTTCTTTTCCTTTTTGTGATTTGTTTTTGCCTTTTTGAACAAAATTACTTGCCCTTGGGATATTTTCTTTTCCTTTTTGTGATTTTTTTGCATTTTAAAACAAAATTACTTGCCTTTGGGATATTTTCTTTTCCTTTTTGTGATTTGTTTTTGCCTTTTTGAACAAAATTACTTGCCCTTGGGATATTTTCTTTTCCTTTTTTGTGATTTTTTTGTTTTTCAAACAAAATTACTTGCCCTTAGGATATTTTATTTTCATTTTTGTGATTTGTTTTTGCCGTTTTGAACAAAATTACTTGCCTTTGGGATATTTTCCTTGCAATTTTGTGATTTTTTTTGCTTTTTGGCATAATACTATCTTTAAATAGTTAAAATTGTAAACATTAGGAATTTACCACATGTTTCTTAAATTGAGTTCTTAAAGGAATATAAAAATCGTTGCTAACATTATTCCTAACATGTCATTTATGTATTGATCTACATAGTGGAAAATGAAACTTCAAATTTCTAAACAAAAGCAAAATGTTTTCAATGCTATACACAACTTTACAATTTTAAAAGCATTGACATTCAGTTTTCTTTAGTCAATGAGTAATTTTTTATAATAACAAATGAATACCTAACCCAATAGAATCACTTCATTTCCACATGGCAAATAGCCAAGGTAGAGTGTCCCATCTGAGGGTGTCCCATTGAGACGTGCTTCACCCGGTCTTAACTACTTATACATTTGTATGCTAATGGTAATGTAAGCCTTAACCATTTGTTTAGTCGCAGAGATCTCTCCCCAGCTGCACACAGAATCTTAATGTTAATTAATATTTTCATATGAATTTACTCTTAGGATATTTGTTGATCAAAAATGATTACATTTACAATGTATGATAATAAGGACAATAAATTTAATTCTAAAATTTTTGATAAAAAACAAATATCTGCTAATTTTACCCATCCCCAATTAAGGTTTAAGTTATCTAAAGAAAATGCTGTGAACAAAGTTTTAGGTTGAATGCTAAAATACTTTGTTGTGAATATTTTAATATCGAAAAGATTTGAGCTCTACTAAAGATATTATCCAATATTGATTCAAAAATTCCTATAAAATATTTTATTTGGTTTAGATTTCTTTCACATCATAAAAGCAAATAAAAAACACTAATTAAATAATTAAATTTTGGCACTTAGCTAAGTGGGACAACTTTGACATTTAACAATTTACTGAAATTCAGCTATAAAAAAATAAATATAGCTACAGTGAACCTTAAATACGATCTAGAGTAATTGTTTGTAATAGGGTTTTATTTGTAATAAATTTACTAGGCTAAATAATAAAAATCCAATTTTAAGAATAGTAAAAAGTAGGAATACAAAACGTTTGTTACAGCAGTAAGGACTCCGTCAAACTTTATTCAGGAAATGTGGACAATTTTAAGACCTGAAAACAGTAGAAAATAATATTTACAGGGAATATCAGTACTCACATTCAGTATCTCTAATTCATGATTGAAAACACAAACCAATAAATCTAAACGATATTTTTGGATAGCTGATCATTTGTATGTAAAGAAATATGTAGATCAAAGCGTTTGGTTTAATTAGATAGCGTTTGAGCACTAAAATTATTTCAATAACCTTCAGATGAATGAAAATCCACATCAATGTACACAGTTTGGGTACGAAATTACATACATTCAAGGTCGATATATTTACACAAGCCCATTCATTTAAAACAAAGTTTTTTTGAACGGATTCCACCCACATGTAGAAAATGCACAACCCTGAAAGCTTGGCTTTTTTACATATTAAAGTAACCCCTATTAATGCTAAGAAATTTGTTCTTGAAATATATTCGTAACTAAGAAGAGAAGAAAAATCTATATTGAAAAATTGTTTTAACAATAAATAGAAATACTGATAAATCTAAATTGCATAGCTTCACTTTGTAATATAAGCAATGAAACTAGTGCTGAATAACGTGGTTCTAGCTTGGCCAGTTGCCATTTATACAGCTAAATGTTGAATTCTAGACTTAACTGAATTTGGCAATAAAAACATGTAAAATGTTTGAATGTTTAACTATTTCTGTTACATCTAATTGCAATTATTACAAATTATTTGGAATTATAGCAGACAGATTAGAATAAAATCTTATATTTTTGTTGTATGACTCTACCATGGTGGCACTGGATTTACACAATAAATTAAAGTACAAATAATACTGACAAATCAAAGTATGTATATTCAAGGTGTTTTTAGAATTTATTAACTTACTATTGGCTTTAGAAACAATAAATATTTCGTATGGCCTCCCCTTGCCTGGAGAACAGCGCAGACTTAATTTAGCAAGAGTCTTGACAGGCATTGTAGGACGAACATGGAGAAATTCTCAGTTTTGAGAAGTAATGGTTTACTGTGTATGCTGGTTAGGTGAAAATATTTTCTTCTATTCATTTCTGTGCATTGAATAAAATCAATTGCCCCTGAGTTATGACTACGTTTTTGCCTGTTTAGTTCCTTAGATTAAGACATTATTTTAACGTAGAAATCCTTTAAATTCAGACCAGATAAATTGGTAACAATTTTAATCGAAAATAGTTATGTTAATCAAGTGACCATCATGGAAAACTAATATGTATATCTTTGACTAAATTGTATCTGAAAAACTAGAATAAAATAAAAGTGCTTAATAAACTACACAAAAATAGTAAATTCTAGATATTTTCACTCTTAATAATTTTGTATTTATAAATTGGAAGAAAGTTCTCGATTGTAACATATTTTTTTGTAATACATCTAGAATAAAAAATATTATTTACATTACTAAAGTATTTTAACAACATAAGCTATTAGCGATATCATTGCTTGAAATTGATAAAATGTTAGCACTACTGTGCGGTCATCAAAAACCTCTTGAAATTCCATTAATGCTGTTTAATTTTAATGCAAATATTAATTTCAGATAATAGGAGTTGGTGACAAATTACGCGTTAATTTTAGAATAAATGCAGGATCCATAAATTAGTTAATTATTTTGTTATAAAAAACTTTATCACATTGCAGACTGTCTTAATCTATTTTGATGTTTCAATTTAAGGCTAATGTATCAGATATGGGTAGAGACATTAGTTCTTTCCTATTTTTTGGGTCTTCAACATTAAAGAAGATAAAAAAAACATTGAACATTAATTTTTATACATCTGCGTGATACATGGGATGCATATATTGTGCCCCTAATTTAATATTCAAAAAACGACATTTCCTCTATAGGGAATTGATGTAAAAAATTTGTCCCCTTTAATTCATTAATTAATCAAAAAATTATTCTTATAAAATTGTAACTTTGTTAATTCTATATTAAATGTAATATTCAATAAATATTTTTGGTTGCCAATAAAACTAGTTTCAGTAAATTATTAATAATAAACTACTAGTAAAAATATATTCAATTCTCATCTATTAGGACTTACAAATAATTGCAGTTGAAATAAAAGGCTGATTAACAATCATTTCTTACATAACATGATACAAAAGAATTGCTCTCTAAAGAATTTTGTAGAAATAATATAGAAAACAAAATTAACAGCACTGTTTATTAAGTGGAAGTGGTTTGTAATGGCATACTGTAAATAAATATTTGCAATGCCTTCGGGAGTGTCACTGTTAAGATACATAGAATGAACTGCAAACAAGCTCGACCCAACCACTGAACAAAGAAACGTAACAGAGATGACCAGAAGAAGAAATGCAATGTTAGCTTCAGCGAGTTGTCTTTCTCGCCACTTATACAATCCACGGATAATCACAGAATTTCCACAAATCACAATAAATGATGGTACTATAAATGTTAATCCAATGTGAAAACCATTATAGTAAATATCATACAGAGGACGTGCAACAACCGGCCTGCATATCCCATCCTTTACTGTAAAATAATAGGCATGAGGCGTCGTAAAAATCAAGAGAACAATGGATAAAATTAGCCCAGCAAAATATGCATTTCTGGGAGTTGCGTGATTTTTGTAGAATATTGGATATTTAATACTCATTACACGTTCACAAGTTAATAAGACAACAAACCAAACAGTTTCAGTATAGTTCCATGTTAAGAATAGGAATGTCACTTTGCATAATGTTTTGTTCCAATGTTGGATGTTTATTCCTAAGAAAAATATATAACTCTTTAATATCAATTAATGTACACCAATCAGTTAAATGCAAATATTTTCGAAATCAATACAAAAAATATCATTTTCAGTGTATTGTACAAGATACACAGTATCAGGTGTGCACAAAAATTAATTTTAATTTAATGGAAACAACTTTCTTAAAAATCCATTACTGGATATGGGAAATTAATAATTAATTATGGCCATTCGAAAATTAATGGCCATTTTGGAAGTACATATGATAATGCTGATATTTATTAATTTTTTTGTTTTTTCACATTATATTCTTCAAATATTTGTGAAGGGTGAATTTAATTTACAAAGTTTGTCTTTAGTTTTGCATATACTAAAACACTATAAAAAGCACTATTGTAAAGTATGCATCAATGGCACTCATTTCCGTGTTTCACACTGCGTAGCTGCTTCAGGATGCAATTACATTTTGACAAGTGGCACTGTCGAACCATCAAATTAAAATTACTACAAATAAGTCCAATGATAGAATTGACGTGAATACCTTGTGTCTAGTCGGAAAACTAGCTTTGCTTGTGATACAAAAGTAGCACTGATTGTCCAAGGAAAGACAATTTAGCAAAGTTATACAACAATTGCAATAATGGACATCATAAATGGCTTTCCATTAATGTTCATTAAATTTCCCACCATTAATTTTTTAGCAGTCCTGGACAGAATATGGAGAAATACACAAATTTATAATAGGGTTAAGTACATATACGAACTTTTTTAGATATATGCACAATACAAGAAAAACTTTGTAGTAAAAATTTCAATGCGTTTAAGCTAAGGAAATTCAAATTCAGAAATTTGTGCCCGAAAATTGAGTCTTATTATAAATATAAATGGCTACATATTTTTGGAGGATTATCCAGCCAATACATTGCATGTTTGAGTGTATCTTGCAACAGAAAATATATACTGAAATAGATTACATGATATATCTATATGTTTTGTCTTGAGCAATTTCTTTGCATTTTAAAACTTTCTGGTACGTTATTTAGCATCACAAAAATATTGAAAGCCTTGCGCCGATTTCTAAAGGTTTCGACCTGAAAATATTAGATCGCTTCCAAAGACATGCACTAAGAATTAATGAACACATTAAAGACTAATTCGGTATGGGAAAATTTCGCCTTTTCTTCAAATAATAAGAAAAAAATTATAGAAAGAACTACACTAATGTTAGTTTTAGTCAGCTCTGAGTTTTTTGAAAATTTTTAAGATCCTATGAAAAATTTTATCAAAAACAACTAACATTATGCTCAATCTGAAAGCATCACCTAATAAAGGAGAGTCTTCTCTTTCCCTTTAATCTGTCCCATTGGCCCATCGACCTTTGAGACTGCGTACTGCACGCTTCAATGGGTTTGGGATATAATTGCACATATCAAAAGCACTTAAAGTTCTTTTTTGGTCCATGAGTTCAAAACGTAATAAATACATCAACCTCACGTATGGAGAGAATTTCAATTTTTTTCAAAAATTTTAAATGAAAAATTGCTAATGTTTTCAATTACTTCAAGCAATACACTTTTATAGAAATTTTCAACATTGCATTAAAGAATGTTCCCTAACAGACGTGCTCATGCCTCAGGATTTCCAACTTTGCAAAAAGGCTTCGAGAAATTTTTTTGTAAATGTGTTTTAAGGTTAATAGAAGCTATTAAACTAAACATTCGAATATACGTAATGTATTATAAAGGAAAAGATTTTTGCCGTATCTAATATTTTTCATTTTAAAATAGATTTTCTAAAATAAATAAATAAATAAAGAAATAAAAAATATATATATATATATATATATAAATATATATATATATATATATATAGTGATGCATTTTATGTTAACTTATGCTATAACTAGATATTACGCACCCATAGGCCGAAGTATACCGGTTCGAATTCCAAAATTAGCACAACAAATGCCATCCCAAAATGCAAGCATTTGCATTATCATTGTAAATGATGTCTTATGTTTCTTCTTAAGTTTACTACAAGTCAGAAAAGTTAAGAAATTTAACCAAATCCCAACCACACCAACTACGCCATTCACAATGTTCAAGTAATTTGATAAAATGAATCGTGTTTGTAGTTCCAATGGCAGAAATGTGACGTTCAAATTTTGATCCATCCTAACATAAAAAATTCTATCTGCATTTATATAAATACTGTTGCTATAAAGTTGTTTTCAGTGGCAGAAAGCTTTCAAATACGACCAATTGATTTTAAATAAAATTTAGCCACTGAATGCGTCCGCTGTAGATATTAGCTAAACATAAAATTTTCTAGAACTTCATCAAAAATTGAAATTTTTTGCATTAAAATTCCTGTACACTTACATATATTGATTTCCATTTAGTTTAATTCGGTTTTATTCCAGAATTACAGTATTTTCCTGTTGAAAATATCGAATTGTCTCACCCTTGTTATGTCCTTTACTAAAAGAAATCAAAATTATGGGAACTTTCTGTTTATGAGGCTAATGATTTCCGAACACTATCTTTATTTTGAAATTTTTCAGAGATTGTAATATATATATATATAAACTGTGTCCATCGCTTTATTGCAGAGCAGTATTTTCTTAATTTTAAGATTATTATAATTTTCTGTAAAGTGAAATTTTAGTCACTAGAAGAAGATACCTAGGTACGTTATTTTGTAAATTTTTGTGAAATTTCTGTCATTATTTATCAAGTTATGGCTATTTTTTAATTTTTAGCTGATATTAGCTGTCCAACGCTTTATTGCAAGAGATTGAAAATGTGTTTGTTTTGAAATTTTAATTATGTTTTTTAGGGGATAAAGCTAAAATTCACTTTGGAATTTTACTTTAATTTACAAAATAACATAATTAATACCACAAATAGAAAAAACAAACCAATAAATTATTGCTAGAGAAATCATTTACTTGTCAACATAACTTCCATTTTTCGAAGATGACATTAAACAGTCTGTTGTCAACTGAAGAAGTTAATCCGTGGATTTGAGAAAAAGTTATACCAGCAGCAACTTCCTTAATCCTCATCCAAAGTGCGTCTTTCGATGAAAATTGGACTCCTCCCTTATAAACCTTCCTCTTCAGAATGTTCAAGAGTTGTTCAATCGGGTTAAGATCCGGAGAACATGGTGGCCATGTCATAAGATGACCTCCAGTGATGCCGAGGGATCCGAGGAAAGCTGTGGTCGCTTTAGCTGCATGAGACGGGGCATTGTCATGCATGAAAATCAAGTTGCGGCGACGTTCCAATGGAAGGTCATCAAGCCATGGGGACAAATGTTCATCTAAGAACGCAGTATACGACTGGCTTGTCAGCTTGACGCCTTCAGGAACTCGGAAAGGTCCAACAAGTTCATCACCGATTATCCCGGCCCAAAACATGACGCCCCCACCTCCCTGTTGGCGACGGAACAGGTGAGGGGTAGGAGCTCCAAGAGGATTCCAAACTTTGGCTCATCCATCTGGCCCATCAAGTGTTGCTCTAGCTTCGTCGGTGAAAAGGACAGTTTGAAAGTCCGTTTTCATGTATTTTTTACCCCATTCAACACGCTTTTCCTTATGAGTTTTGTTTAAAACAAGTCTTGCAATGGGCTTAATGTTTTTGGCAATGTCATTTAACACATTACAACGTGTCTGTCTGGACACAGAAGGCACACCAGCCTTATCAAATATGGCAGCGTTGGTGTTGCAAGGCTGTTTCATAATTCGCCGACGAATTTTTCTCAAATCACGAGGGGAAAGTGTCCTTCTTGAGCCCTTGTCTTTTCTTGACTTAGTGTTACGATTTTTCACGAATGAAGACAACGTTCTTCGATCTCTTCCAAGCTCCTTAGCCAGGTCTACGAGAGACTTTCTTTCTGAAAGGCCTGCAACAATTCGGTCCTTTTCAGAAGCTGTTAAACGTCCTTTTTTAGGCATTTTTGAAATCTGCAATAAAGCGTTGGACAGCTAATATCAGCTAAAAATTAAAAAATAGCCATAACTTGATAAATAATGACAGAAATTTCACAAAAATTTACAAAATAACGTATCTTCTTCCAGTGACTAAAATTTCACTTTACAGAAGTTTATAATAATCTTAAAATTAAGAAAATACTGATCTGCAATAAAGCGATGGACACAGTTTATATATATATATATATATATATATTTGAAAAATTCTTGGTTTCTTCATGATAGTTTATTAACTTTTGACAATTGCCTTTTATTCATCTGCGCTCTTGACGCACTCTTCCATTGTTGTTATGAAGTGTGGTTTGTACTCGATAATAGACTAGGTCACAAATGAAGATTATATATATATATATATATATATATATATATGTATATTCTTGACCGACCAAATGATTTTGACTTAATTGACTTTTAAGCTCATTTGTAGGAACAGTTGCTTGCAATTGATAAAAGCATTAACAAAAGCTAATAAAATGTAAATTACAAAAGAAAGCCAAAGCATGGAGCTAAGCTATGTGCTCAATAGACCTCACTTATTTCTTATGTCATAAATTTGTTTCATATGCGACAAAGATTTGACAATAACACAAAACATGTTATTTGGGAAAACAAAGATTATTATTCAGTGTATTGCTCAAGAATTATATACAAGTAAAACCATTTTTATTAAGTTGTCATTTAAATATGATTTTCCTTTAAGATGAGGCAAGGGGAATTTCATTTATTAGCATTTTTCCACATGGAGGGTTGATCCTCCTGCAATCTTTCTGTCAATTCTTTAATATCTATATTTTCATGAATTTTACAATTATAGATAGAACATTATTATTGCAAAATTTGAATTTTCACATTCTTTCTATAGGGCTTTTATCAACAATATTTTTAAAAATGTTAATATAAGGCCTCCAACGAATACATAACCAAGTTTTGTCAAATCAAAATCGTCATAAAATTTAGCTTAATGAAGAAGTCCAAGCTTCAAAAAATGCAAATTCTTCACTGCCGATCATTGAAAATGATGATGTAGTTACTTATATCCCCTTCAAACATACACATTGTATGGAAGTGCTACAAAATATTTATATGATTGCTCAGCAATGTTTGTCTCAATTGTTTCTGATTACATTAAGAAATTTTTTCTATTGTTAATATTTTCATTGAAATTGACTGCGCACATTTGTACAAATTGTGACCCAATCATGCAATTTAATGACATATTTTTGTTGAAAACATTTTATTTAGAGATTCTTATGAATTATAACATTGAAATTATGCAAAAACTTGTTTCTTGTGAAGCTATATTATGATTTGTGAATACCTCAAATTAACTAGTTTCCCCAAATTCTCCATGTTGTTGAATGCTAATTTTTAAAATTTTGCTTCAATAATAATAAATACCACTATTTAGACCAAATTAATTTTAAGATAACGACAAAGTTGCCTAGTTTAATAAACAAAGATATTCAAGGTTGGATATAATTTAATATTTCAACAAAAATCTAGTATCTATATGTGTACAATTGTACACCTTGAGTCTCAAGGGGATATAATACATAAGTTGTTCATTTTCGATATTGGTGGGAAAATCTTAGAATCCTTGCCTCTTACCTGACAAATAGAGTTCAATGTGTTAGCATACATTTTTGTCGATCTGTTGGTTACCTGCTACCAGTGGTGTGCCCCAAGGCTTAATGTTGGGACCATTACTATTTCTCATGTCTATGAATGACATTCCATCGTTTTGCACCTCATACTTGTTCGCTAATGATCCAAACATTTTTTCTCCATCTTTACGCAATATTGAAGATGATTACTTTTCTCTTGTAGTTTGGGCAAAAAATAAAATGACATTTATTAAAAAAAACTGTGAGTATGCCTCTAATCCTATATCTGATTCGTCTATTCAAATTGATGGTTCAATGCTTAAACCTATTGCATATGTTAAAGATCTTGGTGTGTATTTTAGTCATGATTTATCCTGTACTCTAAATGTGTATGAAAAAATAAAAATGTGTAAATATTCTTTTATGTTACTAAAGAGATCAATTCCATTTAATACTTTATACCACGTAAAACTTACTCTTTACAAATCTTGAATCCTGACTTACTTCATGGGTGCATTTCAGATTTGGTTTTCATCCTCAAGAGAGGTTGATAAATTGATCAATTTGTTCAGGTAAAGAATTAAGGTCTCAATACACAGTTTGTAATCTGTATGCATGCACGTCTTCTTTTATCTCCCAAAAATATCGCGAACTACCCAAGTATAGAACCATCTATAAGGTTGTTCTACTTAGTTTGTTAAAACTAGTAAATATAGTATTTTACGTGTTTTAATAAAACTCAATTAATATCCAAAAATTTTCTTACAAATCTATAAAAAACTCTAAAAATTAAAACTTGTGGATTCTAAAATTACCTTTAAGCAGTTATTAACGGTCAATAATACAAATGCAGTAATCAAATTTCTGTAATTTGTTATTCTTTGTGAATGAATATCCACTTCTATGTCCAGGTGAAACATATGTTTCATCCTTAGATGTAAAGTTGATTAAAATAAATTCAGTAATGCAGATGGCAAAAGCTATTGTTCGTTTCAAAGGTTACCTCATTTTTAGCTCAAGAACAGTTCATCCAAATGACTTCGTATAAAGAGGACCTCAAGTTAGCAATTCTATAAAAAACAATATTAGAGTAAGCAAATTTTTAATAGCCAAATGACAACAATAAAATATAAAATCTAATTGCTTGTGAATTAAATGTTGCTACTAATGATATCATTTTCTTTGCTGCTGCATACATTCTTCAAGCACAGTTTGTCCACAATTGCGGCACCAATGGAATCTCCAGTGATGTTTACAGCAGTGCGAAATCGATCTCTATAAATTTCAAAATGTTAAATATATAATTATCATATAATACTGCACCTAAATTCTCATATTTAAACAAATTATATTATAACTTCCTTGCTAATTGCCAATGCTTAATATCAAACAAGAGTGATATAAACAAAACTAAATTTTAAATTTCATTTCATTTTAAATATGCTCGTAAAAAAAATTAGAAAAATTTTGATTTTCCCAGAATTATAGCAATATTCCAAGCATTCCTACAAGAATGTCAATATTTTCTATATGTATATTGCAATTAATCCATCTGTTTTTTTATCATCTCATGCAAATTAAAAGCTAATTTCAGGTCATTTAAGTCTCACCACTGACAAAAAAATTGCAGCAAGTATTGAAATACAAAAACTTATAAATACGAAATCAACTTACAGAAACCAATCAACAGTATAAATCATAGCAATCTGCTCTACGGGTAAGCCAACGGACTCAAATACTAAGACCATTGTGACCAATCCGGCACTAGGTATGGTAGCTGCGCCAACGCTTGCCACAATGCTGATTATACTAAAAATAGTCCATGAATTAGATTTAGTTAACAAGTATTGATATAGAATTTTACTGTGCATTTAGCAAATGCTTGAACCAAGATTTTCCAATGTGTTGAGCAGGCCAAATCTGTGCCATTTTTGTTATGCAATTACTAATATTTGGGGAGAATTTACATCATTAATTGAAAATTGAATTTTATTTGAATTTGCATATATATATATATATATATTTGTATATATATATATATATATATATATATATATATATATATATATATATATTCACCTCAAAGTTGTCTATAAATTGAAATGTTTCTCATAAATATTTAGTACTTGTAGTAAATATCCCAAAACTAAAGCTGATAAATTACTTTTCAATTATTAGTGCTACGACATTTTTAGTTTAATCATATATATATACATATAGAATTAGCAATCAGTGTCTTCTACTAATCAATGCAGGATTTATTTGCTGGCGGCCCTAGGACGAATCTTGTCAGAGAACCCCAAAAATATTTACATCATAACCGTTTTTCTGCGGTTTTGTTTGGTTTCGTGAATATTTTAAATAAAATGTTACTTCAAGGGTTTAAATAGAATATTTTTTCATTCATTCGTCAGTATATTTGTAATTCTTTAAGCTATCTATAAAATTTTAAATAAATTTATTTTTTTTCAAAAGTTTTTACATTTATTTTGATAAACATTTAGTGTAATTCTTGATGCATAATTGGGAACACCGCTTAGAAAGATAATGGATAGCTCGAGGAATTCCTTGTTATCATCTCAGGTTGTTGGTGAAAGAGGCACATCAGTACAAATGGCAATTGATCTATTCTTTCAATTACGACAGACGAAAAATTTGTCTGATTTATCCGTAACCAATGTCAATGAAAAAAAAATTTCATACATTTTAGAATCACCCTAACCCTTAGGGTGTTTTTCAAAACTTTAAAGTACATTTAGTTGCTCGTTAATTCATATTTGACAAATGTAGTTGTCAAAAATATTTGCAGCATACCTAAAATTAATAAGATAATTTGTTTATTTATTGTGTTTACTATAAAAAACAATGAACAATTTGTTGGGATATTTAAAAACATATTCTTTTTATTCACAATATTAAAATACCAGAGTATATACGAAAGAAATCAGTCTTATTGTTTTCCTATAATCATGTATCTTGTTTAACTTTACCTAATTCAACTAAGTATACATCATATTTTTAAAATTATGTTTTCATTTTAAAGGTTTCACAAATTTTGACCAATAACAGCCTGAAAGATGTCTGCCATATATTTTTCTCATTATACATTTCCTAGTTAAATCAAAAGTTGAAGTGTTGCATTTAAGCCAGTACCATGCTTACAAAGCATATCTTTAAATGACAGTTATTTATTAATTCGATTATTGAATTTTGAAATTTATCGCCTATGCACGACCAGCATACCAACCTTAGTTGGTAGACATCAAAACTATGGTTATACATGTATAATATTTTTGTCCGCGTTTTGGTATTACTGACCTACTGTGCATAGCCCAAAAGAAATATTTATCTCGCACATGTCTGTCTTTTGACCCGCACTCATAAATCGGGCCAGGAACAGTCTTTCGAACAGTGTTTTCATCGTATTGCGTCTGTTGTTCACCAAGTACTAAACACAAACCGTCAATCATGATCGTTATCGACCCGCATCCGCAGAGTGCACATTTGCAACTTCTTCTACATTGGCTAATGTCTGCCAAAGGCCACGGTTAGACTTGTGATTCTTACCAAGTGATCTATCACATTTGAAAGAATTGCATGTCTAACCACATGAGATAATTAGCGACGTGACGATTACAAGGAAATCGAACGCGCACGATTTCTTCGTGATCTTCACTTCGCTAATTATCTCGGGTGGTTAGACGTGTGATTCAATCAAAATGTGATAGATCACATTTGAACCAATCGCTAGTCTAACAGTGGCCAAATGTGCGGTAGTTCGTACAACCATGTGAATAACATCATGTACCTGAAGAAATAGTTCACTCAATGGATAACACAGAAAAGTGAAGAGAATTGATATATCGCAATTTGAAAAAAAATTTGGATATAACGCGTTTTGTACAAAAAGTTTTTGTTTTTAAAAATGAAGTCCAGAAAATTGAAATCAATATAGACTACAAGGTTTTAACAAAAGATAGAAAGCACTTAGTCAATATAAAATCCGCTCTCAATTCAATATTAAAAAAATGTAGATATCGAACTCTTGATATATACATACATATTAAATATGTTTGTATGTATTACTAACCGTACAATTACAGAGGGTTACGAATAGAGACTTACATTATAGTTAAAATCTGTCCAATATCTAAGGAATAATCATTCATTTGAGCGATAAATAGAGCACAAAGTCCTTCATATAATGCCGTGCCGTCCATATTGACAGTTGCGCCAATTGGAAGCACAAATCTTGTTACACGCTTGTCAATATTATTCTTCTCTTCCAAACAATGGAATGTCATTGGTAAAGTGGCAGAACTAAAATATTTTGAAGAAATATTGGAAAAATATATTTCAAAAACACAGTTCCATATTCAAAATCCCTCAGTTTTGGCTACAATTAGTGTATATTGCAATAATTATTTACACATTCACGCTTTACTGTAAATTTTCAACTTTTGTGATAATCGTGACTTATGGCCTTGTCAAATTTATCTAGAATATTTTTCCATAATACAATTCGCAGTAAAGTTAGCATTTTGTAAAATCATTAAGAGTTAGTATTTCATTTAATATTGATCCCAGATGCACTTACAATTAAAAATATAATGGTATTTAATGGTATTTTTCACAATACCAGAGGTCGTTTTGCAAATAAAAAATAATTGCTTCCATTTTCGTCAAAATATATAAATTAATTAACAAGAGCTTGCGCTAACTTTTGCCTACCATAATGCTCTTGATATAATCCATAAAAATTGTAGAATGTAACACATTCTCCAAGCTTAGTTAAGCCATGCATGCATTAGTAATGTAAGCAACTAAATGTTTTTAACAGCAATCTACTTTTGTGCAGATAGAAATTGGATCTTTCTACATCAAAATTAAATTTTCACTAAGAGAGTACCATTTTATATTTTTAATGTTAATATCTCATTCTTAGATCCAAATAAAACTTAAACTCATCCTTCTTTACCTTTTTTTAACATTTCTTTGCTAGCATGAAATGAAGATGTTTGAAAAAAACCTGTTGATTGAAATATAACTTCCAATGAATTTTGACAGTTTATTACTTAAAATTGCAAAATTCTGCTTCCTCGTTTATCTAGTACTTTAATATTATCATATATAAATAAATTATGTATTTTGTCATTCAGTTATGTTATATGTATTTTTCGATTTACCTTTGTTGTACATTATTAGACAAAAAAAGTTAACTTTCAGGTTAATAAATATCCAACTTAGTAATTTCAAAATCGAGGTATAAAATGATTTGTATGAAATTACATCAGTAATAGATTTACCTTGAAGCAGTTCCGAATGCAGTCATTATTGCAGGAAGTAGATTTCGAAGGAAAACTAAGGGGTTTTTTCTTACAAATACAAAGTAAATGGGAGTAAGAATGAGAAAAAAGTGAATAGAAAGTGCCAAAATGACAGTAAAAATGAACATCCCCATCGTTTCAGCTGTTGTTTTCAGGTCTTCTAACTTGATGACGTTTTGAACGATGAGGAAGAAAATCCCAACAGGCGTATACCTAAACATAAGTTAGATCATCTGGTTTTGATATTTTAAGAAAATTTTAAATTACTTCTGTCTATAACTTAGCCATGCACATAAATATCTAGAAAGTCACTGCACCAATTTTTAACTTGATATATATATTTTTCCTATTTACATAAATTTTTTAAGATTCAATGGCCAATTTCGCATTTTGATTTTAGGTTGTCAAACAAAATAGAACATTTCTAATATCCTTTAGTAAAACAACACAACAACAAATGTTGATTATTTACAGTGACTTAGTCTCTAAAAAACAGCTTTGTTTGAACCTATATATATATATATATCATTTCTTAAATAACTTTGCTTTCTTAAAAAATAATCTATACCACATCATTGAATTCTTAACTCTATTTCCACTAGGGTTACTATATAAACTAATAAACTACTTTGTCCAAATTTCATACAATTTTATTCAAGCTTGTTAAGAAATACTGAATGCCCTTTGACATGGACACACCTATAGCTTTGTGCACACTCATTTAATGAGGAAGTTCTGATCTAGAATTATTCCTGTAGCTGAAATATATAAAAAAATTATTTTTTTTATTTAGAAATTAAATTTTTGTAAAAATTTTAAATTCTAAACATGCCAAATTTTCAGATTAGTCGGTCTTATGCCAATAACTAGTCTAAAGTGTTTTGATTTTTGAGAAAAACAGTTTGAGCCCGCATAGGATCGTCAGCAAAGAGTCAGGCGTGTTCGCGGCGTAGCTGTTTTCAGTTTTGAAATTTCTTATTAGTCTTTAGGTTATGAGAGCTTTAAAATTTTCTAGGGAAACCATTGTAAACAGATTTTGAATAATTCTTTGTGGAAAAAGAGTTTTATACAATAATCTATATGATTTACGCTAAGACCAATTAAAACATTAGAAAATAATTATTTTAATATCATAGTCTATTACTTTTCCCGTGCTAATTGAGCCTTTGAGTATGCAAATTGAATTTATGGCCGTGCAAATTAAGATAGTGATCATGCAAATTGACATAATGGTCATACTCCTAGAACTAATAGTCACGCAAATTGAACTAATGCCCATATAAATTGAACTAATGGCCACCCAAATTGAACTAATGGTGTGCAAATTGAGCTAATGGTCCTGCAAATTGAACTAATCTTCATGCAAATTAAATATTTAGAATTACTATTGTATTTTATTTACATATAATACATCAATGTGTTCTCTACCGCCACCCACACAATTTAATCTACAAAAATTACTGCACTGATTTTATTACATAATAATTGCATTGATTCTGGCAAAATACAAAAGCGAATTTATAGCTTTATTGAGTATCTTTCAGCGTAGTAAACAAAATAGTAACCAAATAGCAACAGAGAAAACAAGCTTCAATATTCCAAATCCTGATGCTTGTTGGAGACTATTTACTTTCCAAACAGAATTGTCAATGATTTGTTCTAAAATATCAAGGCAATGTTCACCCTGCGTCTTACCTGATGGCGTTCTTAAAATTTAGGCTGCTGTAGTCGTAATTGCGATTTACATTCGGTTTAGAACGTTTATAAAACAGCTCAATCAGAGATAATCTGATTTAATTGAACTCAGTATCCTTGAAACGTGAAACGATCTTCAAGCTGACTGTGGCATAGTGCATTGTCTTAGATAATCACCACAATTACTGAAGTCAAGTTGATGATTGTAATGACGATGAGATATCGCCCAAACAAACCACTCAAAACATGAATCCTTGTCGAAAGAGCCTCGTTTCCTCTCGAAATATGCAACTCCATTAATGGATGAATAAAGAGCAGTGCAATGGATATTCGGCCCAAGAGAATTAGAAAGATTGAATGAGCTCTGCCCGATTCTTGCTTTTCCCCTTATTACACGCCACTGGACTCTTTTTTCTCCATTCGTCGTATAACTTGAGAAAAGCTCGAAAATAACATCTTTTAAACAAACCTTTAGCTAACCACGCCGTGAGCTGCTTCAAGTTATTAACAAGAGTTTTAATATTGGGTTAGTGCGCAATACAAAAAGTTGTCATGCGAATACAATACAATTGATAACCGTTTGCTATCAAACCTCAGTATTGAATATTTCCTACAGCGCGAGAGAAAGCTGTAGGTACAATGCTTAGAGATCAAATGCGTGAGTTACACAATCAAGATTTTCAGTGAAAGATCAAGTAAACCCAGCTATGAATTCTGAAAGATAAATTAATGCTACGCTACAAGTCAAAGAATTTCAATTTGCACGACCATAAATTCAATTTTCATGCCTAAAAGTTGAATTAACAATTGGAAAAGTAATAGCACAGAAATCATGAAAAGGATTAAAAATCTATTTTATATTAACAATTATTTTGTATTTATTATTAATGGCATTATAAATACTATATGCAAACGTTTGAAATCACAACATTTGATAAATCACTCACATTATTTATAACATTAAGTGCAGAATAATCTCTGTACAAAGAATTAAATGTATTTTACATTTTTAATACATCCTTGTAAAACAAAAGAATAGTATAATATATAGAGTATTAAAAATTCTCTTTAGTAAATTTAAAACTGATTCGAAATTGAATGAAGTATATGATTGAATATTTATTGAAGTATACGTACCACATCATATACATGATAAATTTCATGATCACATCGTTGCAAATTGAAATGATTTCTAATAAAGGTTGGCCTCTTTCCCCCATTTTTAAAATGCACAAGCCCATTCCAATTGCGAAAAAAATCAGTCCTAAAATAATCCACTGTCTCATTAAAATTTGAAATAATATATTAAATGCATATTTCAAAATCAAAATTTCCGACTTATAGTTTGATGAAAACTGAATTTTGCAGCATGTCTTAATTAATATTTTTAGTGGCTTAAATAAACAGCGTCACTATTATTAATATTACCCTTGGTTCTGCTACGTATGTTACAAAAAATTTTCAGAATAATCATCAGGTTTTGGGAAACTTCGACTACGCAAACTTTTTTGACTTCACTGAACTCTTAATCGCATAGTTAAAAAAAACCCGTGTAGCAAGTAAGCATATTCAAACTTAACCCAACTTAATTCTCTGTTGAATTAAAATGTTAGTTGTATTGTAGTCGAATAATGAACAAGAAAATAATGCCTGATACCACTAATCATTTCTACGTCATGGTACTTTTTGGTGATTACGCTCACTGTATCAAAAAATTCTTCGCTTTGGGATACACCAGATTTGTTTATTCTAGTTCTTTATTTATGATTGCCAAAGCAACACCGGCTGAAAATATCCGAAAAAATATCTTTTTTAGAATTAATGTACTTACTTGTTATCATAACCAAGCAAAAAAATTGAAGAAAATGATACTTCATATATTTCTGTTTTTGGGGGGTGTACCCCTTTAAGTACTTCTGTATATTAAAATCTATTGAAAATCGGTCTGCTTTACTGTATATAAATATATTTTGTTTATTATTAAAAATTTTTGTTTCCACATAATGTTGTTGAACTAAACTGTTAGGATTCTTTATCGTTTAATTGAACTCAATTTGGCATTGCGAGTAAATCAGAAAGATAATTGTGATGCAGCAATAAACTTTTCATTTTTTGTATTGTTTCATTAATAATTAAACCTTTAAGTTTCTATGTGCATGATTTACCAAAACATATTTAGAAAACATTAATTTTGCGAAGGCAATTGATTATGATTTAAAAGCTCCTTAAAAAGATCAATTACTAAATTTACTTAAGGTAAATATTTGATTACTGTTTTATTTGAAAATACAAACCCAATACATTTGTTCCATCATCATCTTCTATGCCAGTTTGCACCAACGTTTTTTTGACAACATCGTAATATACTGGCCAGTCTGATTGTTTAGTGGACACAGATAAATTAAAGCGTTCAACTAAACACAGAAAAAATCAAATATACAGAAAAACGGAACTTTGACATTATTTCGCAAAGTCTACACTCATAAATTTCATTTATCGTTAATTTAGCAAAGACAATTTATGACTTTCTAACATACCTATAAGTATTCAGTTTTCAGAGCAACATGTAAGTGATAATAAACTAACCGCTATGCTTGAAAAATGCAAAAATAATGTTTAATAATGCTTTCTTTGTTTCCTTGTTGATCAATAAGAGAAACAAGTAAGAAATGAATTTTATATCTAGTGGCATAAATAGCATTTTATTAATATAAAAATTCTTTTAATTTAGGAATTAAAGCAATTTTAAAAATATATACAATTTTAAGTACATTTGTAAATTAAATGTCTCCACTAATAAAAAAGTTACTAAAAATTGCTTTCAAGCACTTAGGTTTCCATAGAATATTATTATATGTGGATTCATTTAATTATTCTTACTATGCAATTTCGATAGAAACATATGATGCGTCTAATAAGCACATGGACTAATGCAATATATACATATAAATATATATATATATATATATATAGATAAATATTGAAAAAAATGGCAGATATTAAGTGAGGTATACATTCATAGTAAGTAGTCTGAGCGCAAAAATATATACTTCTTAGTTCGGTGACAAAGCGTTCTTTGGAAGTTTTCAAATTATAAGCAGCGAATGTTGAGCGATCTCATCATTTACTTCAGAACCCTAGTGACATTAATTTATGTCAGCATTGTAGGGTAGCTCTGTGTTGCTCCAAAGACAGACATTTTTGCAGAAGCTTGACAAAGATCATTGTGTTTTACCACCATAAAGTGAGAGATGAGTCGGCAAGATTTTAGATTGATTTTTCTAAGTTTGTCAATGTAATACTCAAAACTATATTGGGAATTTGTAAGAAAATCTTATCGATATTGCCTAGTTTTTTAATTTGGACATACTTTGGAATACACTCATTCTTTAAATCTTTGTGCTAATGTAAGCAATAATGGAAAATTCAATAAACTTTCCACAGCAAAAGCATTGATTATATTACAGACACAGCAAATAATCCAAAATGTATGTCTTGCATTTCGAAAAATCTATTCAAATTTAAATCATAATTCAACCAAATTCATGTAATTTGTGTGTTATAGAAGATTGACTAATTACGAATGTTACCACACTCGCATATAAGAAATACTTTCATACACGAACTAACCGTTTCTCAAATTTTTACCCATTACCAAAAACAAAATTTACTTGTCTGCAATAGTAAGCTTTTTAAATAAAACTACGAACACAATGTACTGTGATTTATTATAAATAATTTTTCTTAATTTATGTATTATGTATTTTTAAAAAAATTTTTAAAATGTACAAAACTTTGAATACTTAGTAGAAATACTATGCCTAGTGGGGTGCTGGCCGGGCGGTCAGAGATCTTAACGGGTGGGCGACGGACTGGCTTAGTGAAGAAAAGATAGTATTTACTATATCTCAAAACACAATATGTCTGTTTACAATTCTGTTTGCTATATTTCAAATCACAACTTTACTATATCTTAAATCTACGACAGGTAAATTTTAATAAATTTAACAGCTAAGTCAACAACTGATAGTAATGTTTTTATTGGATCTGGAGTAATTTACAAGTACATAAAGAAATTCCGCTCAGGCGGGCCACTCTATGAAAAAGATATACTTTACAAATACAAAATTAAAAACAAGTGCATAAATTACAAAACTACTCCAATACGTTCCCATGAATGTAATTTTTTGGAGGAATGCAAATTTTTTTGCTGATTTAGCAAGTTGTGTTTCAATTAACTTTTAAATATCGTAATATTTGTACATTATACAGATATTATATGATTTCGTTAACTAGTATTTTTAATGTTTAGACTTAAAAAAGAAATTTTGTTCAAGCCAGCCCCAGAACATTTCTACCGCACATACACGAACCAGAACTTAGCAAAAAATCTTAATTTCATCAGCTTAAGCTTGTAAAAAATGAATCCTTTGTGTCATGTATTGAAACAAGACAAACATTTTTTAAGCTACATATTTTAGATTGCTGACAAAGATCATTGTCATCTGCATCAGTCTGATATTGTTATCCAAATTTTAAAATATCATATTCATATGATATATAGACCGATCTAGAATTACTTTTGATATTCGAGTTAGTATAACCCCAATAATAATGAAAATTTTCTGTCCTGTACTCTAGTTCTTCTGCAATCTTCTGGTATTATATTTACAATGTTTTTCTTTACGCGACACTTGAGCAGAGCATTAATAGTTTGACCAAAACAATATATATATATATATATATATATATACACGAACAAAGAAATATATATAAAGTTAATAGCATCACAGGATAGAAGACTTTCATCGACTGCTTTATCGAGAGTATTCGAAAGGCTTGTTCACAGAAAGTTCATTACCACTTAGCACACTCGGTGGTTGCCAAACGATCAGTTCTATTGAGAAAGTTGAGTTCTACTGCAGGAGACTCTATCAGGAGAATTATTTTTACGTTCGTATTATAGAAATAGATTTGGCAAAAGCTTTTGACCGAGACACAGAACTTGAAATCAAGTGAAAGGCAAATTTCCTTAGAGGAGGCTCCCAAAAAGTTGAATGTAACAAAGGACCATTCGGAATATATGTAAACAACTTGGAATTGCCACGGAGTGCTGTAAATGGCCTACGTAATTCAATATCTCATCAACCTACTTTGATCTTGTTGGCATCCCCGATATCAAAATGGCGAAATTTGCAGATGATGGAAAAGCAGTCTTGCTGAATACTGTGGAAGGGCCCACGCTACTGAAGGCAGGACACCTATGATATCCTGGTGTGATGAAAATGAGTTACTGCTTGTGAGAGCAAATCTCAAGAAATTCTGATATGAACATTTTCATAATCCACACCCAAGCACTTTGCAAGTTACAGTTTTGACACTTCTGAGTTTCTCAGTCAACGAGAATTTTGGATTTAGGTCACACGTTCAGCGTCTGTCTAAGAAAACCATTTATACTGTGTACTTACTGAGGAAGTTGAAGTATTTAACTTTTAGTCCAGCTGAAAAACATGAAAAAACATGAAAAAAAATTTCAAAAAATTAGTCGCATTTTGAGAAATAGTTCATGCTCTCACGTATTCCATGCAAAGAAATAATATTTATAAAAAAATTTCACTATAACGGAGGAGCATATTTAATTATAGATGTGTCAATGGCCAAGGATTTCCAAATTTCTCAACAGAATTGAAAAAAAGTGTTTGAAATCGTGGATTGTAATTTCTTGAATGCAATGAGCAACTCAGTTTTCAAGAATTGATATGTATTAGATTGCATAAAAGAATTTTACATATAAATCCATATTAAATCATTAAAATGATAATAGTAAATGACTTGTTCATCTGTACATAAAATATAACTATGTATGATACATTTAGTTTTGTATATTGAAGGACATTTAAGGCTCTATGTTAAAGCAAAACATTGTTGGCATTTCAACTATTAAGTGTGTTTTAGCTTATATTGATATTAATGGTCTACCTAGTATTGAAGTATTGGTTTGAATTTCTTCAAAAAGCGTCTTATTTTTCAAGCGCATCACTTCAGTTTCTTCGGAAAACTTTGTGCGCGTTTGGGTGAATGCTGCCTTCACAATATTGCTTGGAAATACGTTTCTAAATGAAAACTTGATAACTGAATTCTGGAAAAAAACATTAATTAAAGCAAATTTGAAAATTTTACAGAATGGTCAATTTCGTTTGTTCTACTCAATTAATCAATTGCGTTCATTATGCAAATAACAACAAATTTTAATTAATGATAGAGTGACTAATCAATTGCAGCTAATCAAAACTTATTAGCAAATATCATTTATCCTAGTGGAACAAACGTTATTGAGGCATGCAATATTATTATAATCTCTAGGAGGCAAAGTAAGCTACACCATGAAGAAATTATTTGTACAGTGGCGCGTCTTTTGCTTCCAGTTATATATGATTGTTAAATTTTGCTGTTTATCTTTATCAATAGTAGAGAGTGACATCGGGTACCCGATAAACCCAACCTGATTTCGGGTTTCGGATCGGATTCAGGTATTAATTGTCGGGTCGGGTTCAAAGATTCAAATTTTCTTAAAAAATCCTGATGTTAATCATCACTTGATTTGAGAAAGATCCGAGACATTAAGTAATACCAATAAACTGTTGTTTCCCCCATCAGGAAATAATTGATGTTAATGATCATTTGATTTGACCAAGATACATACCGTCAAATCAAAGTAAATGTTTCGGATCGGGTTTGAGTAGTACATATTCAGATCGTGTTGGGTTCGGGTCCAATTTTACCTCATATTGTCATTCTCTAATCAATCGAATTTTCAGGCAAAATTATATCATTGCCTAATTATTATATATAAACAGGTACGCTTTGTGCTTTTCATAATAATTGCTTTGAAAATTAATTCTGCCTAAGTTATTGGAATTTCATTCTGTAATACTGAAAACTAAATGAATTTATAGAATAACATTTCATTATAAAATTATTACATAAAATGCATAAATGCATATCTTTTCTTATTCATTCAATAATATAATTTATAATCTGAAGGCTGATAATTTTGTACTTGTGCATTGCTCAATGAAGACTTGTCCTACACATGTGTAAACCAAAGGACTTTAATAGACTGTCAATTTTTCTTTTCTATCAGTTTATTATTCAAATATCAAATTCAAAATTTAGAACTGTGTTTCTTAATGAGAATTATTTTAGCTTACACTTACAGGTATAAGAAAAAACTTACTATTTTAACATAACTACCAACTACATTTTATAATTCCATTAGCAAAAACTAAACAAGTAGTAGAGGACTTTGTCATACCCTGTTTTATTTGGAAGCCAGTTACCAAAAAATACAGATTTTAAATTAAAAACACGTATGTATAATAATGATTCATTAAAAATTTTAAATTGAACAGTTTGAATACATTTCAAATCATCTTTGTGAAAATGTCCTTAATAATATTTCACTAAAACCTAAGTGCTTACATTTGTAAATATTTCAACAAATTTGCACAGTGCAAAAGTAGTCGGAACTTGATCAATTTCTCAAATGGTTGAGAGATATTACATCTATAAGACAAAATAGAAAAAATTATTGAATGAAGTGTACATTATTTACCATATTTTGCAGATAGATTTGAACTTTAGAATATTATCACAAAGACGAAATAATTAGCTTTCTAAATAGGAAGCCATTAATGGGCCATTTTATTTGCCATAAATGGCAGATGGGTGGATAATGGACCAGCAATGAATATCTGACAATGACTCTTTGGTGAGCCAATATTGGCCAGAACGTTTTTAATGGCAAATTTATATTGCTGAATAGTTCAAACATTGCAGTTCAAACAAACGCAAGCCCAACTAAGGTCGGAAGGGTTTCTATGAGATCCCATCAATTATATTTAATACAAACATTAAGATAAATTTAGAAAGACTGTCTTAATTATAAGTGATAACAATAAGCATACAAATCTGCCAAACTTAGCAAAAATTTAAAATTGCAAAATTAAGTGCAACTTTCTTAAATCGTTAAAAATCTTTTCTGCTCAATCATAGCTATTTATACAATAGCAAGAGCAGGCATACTAGATTGCGTTATCAACTACTGAAGGGTAACTAATTCTATTTCTTATGAAAATTTAATATGATCGAGCATAATTATAAATTATTATAATAAATATTTCCTCGCTAGATGGCAGATCTACCCAGTTATGAAATTAATTGGCTATTGTCGCAACATTAATGGGCAATGAGAAATGATAAATAATTGTGTTTGAAAACTGAAATGAAACTTTTATGTAATGCATATATTATATACAATAATATTATAATTTCCTAGTAAAATTGGGGAATTCTAAGATTTAAAACCTTTTGTTTTGTTAGTTTTTTTTTGGAAAATGAATGGCCATTACTGGCCATTGATCATATTAATTGACTGTTGGTTAGCCGACAGTGCTTTCTATTTGGCTTAATGTAGTTTCTACATATTGCATAACAAACTGAATGCAACAATCAGTGTAATTTAGGCAAAACACATAGGTCAAGAATTCATATTTTAAAATATGAAATTGTCAGAAAACACACGTAGTGATTTGAGGATGAGTCAATTTATGATTGCTGAAATTTATGCACAGTTAGTATTTTGGGCAAATAACGTTTTTAATGGAAAACATCTTACTTTTATTATATTGGAATTTAAAAAGTCAATTATTCCTCAGTCTTTTTCAAAAAATAATGATAAATGTACATCTATGTTTAGTATATAGAGTTTACCAAAAGTAACCTACACATTTGTTTTTCCTTTGCAAAGAGAAAATTTCATCTAATGTTGCTGAAACGTGGACACAGGAAAGTCAAAATTCTATCAATTGCTTGACCTTAGAACATCGATGATGTTAAAATGAAAATTCGTGCAGTATTCATGGAAGCTAGCGATGAAATCATCATTCGTGCAATAGCTGACCTTGCAGAAGAGTGAACACATTTCAAACTTCTGATAAAAAGTTTGCAAATAATGGGTTTTCAACAATTTTTTTTTAATATTTGTGTATTTTCTCGGGATCGATTTTTCTTGAATACGTTCAGTTTGTTGATTGAATCGAATAGTTTATCTACACTATGTCTATTGTTTATTTGTCAAACTCAATGTCGACTTTTAGAAATATCGGATGAAATTTTTGCTCGCTGCAAAAGAAAATTTGATGTGTAAGTTACCTTTGGAACACCTTATTTATATAAAATATTAGTTAAAAAATGTCAAGTAAGTTTTATGGCAGAATGTAAAAAAATTTTGTATTGCTCAAGTAAAAAAGGAGTCACATTATAAACACATTTTTGATAACAATCGAAAGACAAATAGAGGCTTTTCAAATATATTTGAAAATATAATTGTCTCATCTTGTAACCTGGTGACAACGTTATTCGACAAGTTAGCCATGCAAAACGTGACACGCAGATAAACGTCTTGAAACTGAATCTATTAAACGGACTCTAGCTTCTTGAGTTATTTGGTGTTACGATTCAACGATTTAACTCTTTAATTCTTTCACATTTTTGGGATTTTTTCTCTTGACAAAATCCTTCAGAATCTGCCAAACGTTCTCTATGGGTACTAGATCTGGCGAATTCTTTTGTCGATTTTGAGATATGAGGGCTTGCTCCATCTTGTTCTAAGATCAATTAATCTGGATATAAGCAGGTTACGTATGGTACAAATTCCTCGAGTATTCGGCAATATTTTGAACGATTAATTTTAATCAGTACAATCTAGAAACTTTAGATAAAATCCTCAAATTTTGAAAATTAGCCAGTTTTTTACTTGAGCTATATTTGAAAATGATATATTTAGATCTATACCGTATTTATTAGAAAGCAATATTATTTAAGTAACAATATCTCTTTCAAAAATTTATTATTCTATCTAAGTAACTTTGCCGAATCATAATAAAATGTATAGTACCGGTATGCTCGGTACATGTGGGAACAGCTACAAGTAGGAGCAAATAAATTATAACAATGGCTTACTTAACCATTCACTAACCTTAACATGTCAATCAATGCATCCGAGGTATCACCTTTTACTTCTTTAATAATTCGGAATTTTGACTCATTGGGAAGTGCATTTGGATCTCCCGGGTGAATCACTAAAGTCACAATGATGCCGAGAATTACCGCAAAAAATGATGTTCTAAAAATGGATAGATAACACTGTAGAATTCACTTTTGCATGGAGTATTCCAAATTATGATGTGCACTTAACAATGTTTAGTCATATATATTATAATTTAATATGTAATTTATACAAATTTCAGTCATAAGCAAGAATAAATTTAAAATTCTCGAGAACATATACTACTATGTAGTATTTTAAACATTAAGCGGTTTTACATATTAAAGACTCTTCCATTTGAAAAAACATGGCTATAACAAAAAATGATGATATTCAAGTTGGATATAAACACACACATTTTTGAAATTGCCTAGCATTCTAAATTTTCAACAATGCAATGGGGAATACCATGGTGTTTTGTAAGTTATATCGCGCATTGATGCTTTTCCAGATATTTTTTTATTGCGTTAAACCTGTGTTTTATTTACAGTTTATTTACCCTTTGTATTTTCTTAAACTTGTATATCAAAAAACTTGAAACTAAGAAGAATGCAAGTGTGATGAGTAAAAGTCATCGCTCAATGTGCTCGCTTTTGACACTAAAACTGCCATACAATAGTCCAAGATGAGCTTGGCCTATTTCCTTAGCAATTCTTTCGGTAAATCATTGACTTCATTTACAATGATTTGTTTCCATTGTTGAATAGTCGATCAATTCCTTCAATAAGCACGTAAATTTTTAATTGTAATAACTTAGAATCAAATATTTACGTGAGGTAATACACTATGGTTAGTAGTCCCATCCTTCCACTACTGGTTGTACTTAAAGAGGTAACACCTAAAGTACATAGCAATAACGTTTAAGCTTGAACATATTATATCAAAGCAATTGATAACCACCTCAAATACTGTTAGTTACAAAGGCTTAATATTATTTATAGTTAACCTTTTAAATTTTTAACTAAAACTCAAAAAGCGAACTTACACTTGCCGATGTCCCTGAAATTATTGCAAATTTTAAGTTAATTATTATACTCAAACGTTAAGTGTCTTCAAATTTCGAAAAAATCTAGATTAGTTCCATTAACTGTAAAAACTATAAAATTGCAGCAAATAGTTTATTTATGAAATTTTCAAAGACACTTAGAAATTCTTCCTGCCAAGTAGGAATATTGAAATGCAATGCTACAGTAGTGGTCAAATTATTTGCACAATAGGCTTAGCAAGTTTTTTTTCAATCATATATATATCATTGCTTTGATTTTTAGGACTAGGATCATTTTTTGTCAATTCTAATGTCGTGTTATCTCTTTTTTAGATACTTAGTTTCTTCTTTTATGCTCTCTAAAGGGCAACTTTATAATCTAACTCCATAAATATACCTGATATGTAAAACATAGTAAACAAATTATATTCACAAATCTTGTATGAATAAACTCATAGGTTTTAAAAATATTGATGCTGAAAATTTGTTAAAATACTATTACATAAATATAATTTACTTCAAATGTAGCACTGGAATTCCAGAAAGAATGCAAAAATCATATTTAGAATTATTTTTGCATCTTCATGAATAACTCTTTGATTCAGCAATAGTTAATGTGGTTGATGAACATTTTGCCCAGACAACAACACGAATACTAAATTCATACTATAGTCTTAGTTTTTATATTTTGCACAGTTTTTGTATATTTACAAGGAATAAAATGTCATAACTAAATCACTGTTCTTCTTTTAATGTTAAATTGCTTTTAGTATTTAATATACGAAGCATGATTAAATTCAAACATATTTAACAGTCTCTCCTCAATGAAAAATCCTGATAAGGCAAACTATTACGCTACACAATAACAAATTTTTGTTTTTGGAAGCTGTATTTTTCTAGAAGTAATGTTGAAATTCTCAAAACTTTCTGATTATCCTAAACATTTGAAAAAAAAGTTCTATGAGAATGCAAACATTATTTATTTCAAAAATGAAAAAAATCAATAATAAGCTGAATTTAGGTGACTTAAAGTGAAGATAAAAAGACATATTTCAATTGATATTCTGGAAACTGGTTGTGGATTAAATCGCGATATTAATACTAACCAATTTCCCAAGTAAATTTTCAGATAATTATAAAGTTATTTAGTGGATTATAATCCCTGGCAGAAATAAGAAAAAGTCACAAGTCTCATTAGAAAAATATTATAACTTTTTAAGTAGTAATCAATATTTAATGGAAGAAGAAAATTCCATTATGTTGAATAAAATTAAGTTAGGCCCAACTAAGGCCTGGCCCAATTCAAGAATGATAATCAAAAACTAACAATCTACTAAGGAAAACCTTTCCAGAATTTGCAAAAAAGATAGATTTACCACAATTCACTGAAGGTTCTTTAAACTATGTGTTCAACTTAGCGATTTGGAAATATGTTATGTACGATAGTCGTGTGAGACTGGTATCATTTGTAGTCGCTGTCCCGAAAAGCTCAAACCTAACTTAATAGCAGAGCCAAGCTAGCCAGTAAATTACCATTTCAGTATTAAACTATGGAATTCGATTAATATGTTCATAAATTTATTACACTTAGCTCAATATGAGACCAGGCTTAGATTTAGCGAACCAGAATCAAATCACAAACGACTAAACAAGGACTGAAATAACTGAACGCTAGACAAAGACCTTTGAACCGGGATCAAGATTTCTGGGCCTTTAGATCTTTAGTGTGCAAATAAAGACACTGTAATATTTTTAAAATAAACTACATTACAGAATATTGAGTTGATATAATTTCATTAATAGTTTATAAATACCGTGCATCTCATAATTATAAACAATTTATAATTATTGTTTATTGGCTGAAATATAGTATATAAATGTGAATTTACATATACTCTATCATTATTTCAGATTTTTTATTTTTTCGATCATGGATGTAACACTAAAAATTGAGATAATACAATGCTATTATAAATCTTCCAATTCGGCTTCAGCAGCTATTCGCCTCTACAACAAACTTCATAATCTCCATAAAAATATATTTGATGCTTCAACGGCTATAAGAATTGTCAGAAAGTTCGAGCAAACTGGCTGTATAGCTCATCAACAGAAAGGTGCTGGAAGACCAGACCACTCTAGCAAACGAGAAGCCGATATTGAAATGGCTCTTCAATCATTATCTTCCAGCAACTCTTTGCAATTCTCTTCATGTTCTGCTATCAGTCGTTTAACTAATATTCCAAGGGCATCAGTTCATCGCATTTTACGCTGAAAATTAAAAAAAATACCCATACCGATTGCACATAAAAGAGGAACTGATGCCTACTGATTTTCACAAAAGGTTGGATTTTGCAAACTGGTTGCTTGAGGAAATGCTGGAGTCAATAGATCATGCGCTGTGGTCAGCCGAGTGTTACATAGACTTACAGGATGGCTTCAACACACACAATGCTATCATATGGGCTGATAGTAAGCCTACACACGTCATCTCAAAGCCACTTCACCCTGCCAAGGTTTGCGTTTGGATTGGCTTTCCTCTTCATTTATGCTTGATCCAATCATTTTCGATGAATGCACAATTAATGGCGAACGTTACCACTCAATGTTGAAAGATATTATTATCCCAAATTTAAAGCGACGCCGAAAATGCTCCAATGCAATTTTTATGCAAGATGGAGCACCTCCTCATATCGCTTTAAATGTTAAGCAATTGCTTCTCCAAACATTCACAGAAGAGCGGGTCATTAGTCGCAATTTTCCTCTTGAATGGCCGCCACGTTCACCAGACATAAATCCATGTCATTATTATTTCTGCAGCCACCTAAAGCAAAACGTTTATGCCGGTCAAATGCCTTCGACGGTTGATGAACTGAAACATCGAATGACTGTTTCAGAGAAGGAGATTAAAAACAGTGGCTGTTTGAAATTTGCGGTTCTTCCAGATTTGGAACCGGCTGGAAATTTTAAGGCCAGGGGCGGTAGTTGGCCGGCGGTTTTCGGCCGGTTTTGCCCGGTAAATTATATTGGTATTGTATATTTAATCTATGCAAATACATTGTATATATATATATATATATATATATATCTAGAAGATTACACATGCAAAGAGCTGATATTGCATAATGCAATTTTCAATCTATTATAACTACATTTCTAGAAAAACCCAATTTGGATATTTTCTATTTATCAATTCTTTGCATAACTTTAATCAGTTGTTTTCACTTTCAGTGAATGAAAAAATGTGAACGTTTCAGTTATGTTTAGTTAGTTTACTTTGCATGATAGTTAAAACATATAAAACTAAGCGAGTAGCATTGTCAATTATTATGTTTCACATTGCTGTAGCATTTGACCCCGTTTAACATTTAATAACTTATAAGTACACAAATATAATTTAAAGAATATTGCACTAAAACTAAATATAATTGCTAGTTTAGTAGGATGTGTTTATTGACATTTGTATTTGAATATCTTGTTGCATTCTTCAAAATTATTTTGAGAGTCCCTTCCAATATTATTAAAATAAAAAGGGTTCCAGTTGCTTTATTTGAATGAGGTCTCTCAAATCTCAATGCATTATACTTTCAGTATTTTAAACAGTTTCTTTTAATATTATTAGTAAGTTTCATAGAAAACTGAAATAAAATTACCCTATCAAAAAGCAGAACAATTCCTTTTTAGTAAAATTTATGAGAGATTCCAGAAAGTAAATTTAATTACTTTTGTAATTGCAATACTGGAGATTGCTCATACAACAAAATTTTTTCGAATTTGAAGTGTTCATAGAAATTCCTTCCAAACTAAGCAAAGTATTCCATCTTTACAAGATAAACAAGAATATTTGTTATAATTTTGGCCGGTAAACAGCCAGTAATTTTACCGGCATTCATGAAATTTAAAAGCCCCGGCCTCGGCGCAACCGGCCTCGGCCGGCCGGTAGCCGGTTCCATTTCTGGGTTCATCATCTCATTGATCGACAATCACTGCTCATTGAATGTGAAGGTTATCGCAGTGAACAACTTGTA
>CABFPE010000113.1:495674-518696 GCA_900660155.1 Hofstenia miamia | reverse complement strand
CAGCCAGTAATTTTACCGGCATTCATGAAATTTAAAAGCCCCGGTAGCCGGTTCCATTTCTGGGTTCATCATCTCATTGATCGACAATCACTGCTCATTGAATGTGAAGGTTATCGCAGTGAACAACTTGTATAACCAAACCCACATTTATATCCATTAACTTACTCTTTATTTACTTGAGTTTAATCGAATTGTATTAAATATATTGTGTTTTTTAAATTGTTGATAATTATGAGATGCACGGTATATCCCCAAAAGAAAATTTTGCGAATTAAACTGCCCTAATGTCGGTTCGACGTAGAGCAAACATCTATTTGTAACACTGCTGCTTAATACAGTGTTCTCCAAAATTTTTAAGGTGAAAAAATTTTGCAAATGTAATGTAGGATAAAATTCTTACCATTCATGATGCTAAAGACTATTAGTGGCAGAATCAACATTTTCAGGAGACGCATCATTATTTCGCCAGGAATTGATATTAAGTAAGTTACATATCGACTTAGGCTAATCTCACGAAGAAGAAGCCCGATTCCTATGCCTGCTACAACAGAAATGACTGTGAAAATTAACAAAAGATCCTTCTTTAGGTGGTTTATGATTTTCACTTCTTTTCGATTAAAGCAAGTAAAGTTCGTAGTTAGTGAATCTTTGGCAAATAAGAACCGTTATTTTACTTGGCTTGGTCGACTATGTGAAATGCTGAAACTATAATCTGGTGAATTGCAAATTTATTTTAATCCTATTTACTATAAGCAAATAAATTCAATTAAATTATTTAGTTTCCATGCTACTTTTTAGTTACCTTTATATAGACAGCACAAATAATCTTGTCAAAACTATAAAAACGAAGTTTGTTGAAATACTAAAAATTATACCTTACACATTATGGTTGCCATCGAACCTGTACATCTTAGTTATAGCGGGCGTTAAACAAATGAAAAAGTTTTCGCAAAGCTAGCTTTTATAAATTTTTTATCTATTTTACTGCATTTAAGCATTAAATATGATAAAATTGTTAACATAAAATTTAAGCTTATATAGGAGTAAAAACGGCATTTCTGCATACATTTGTCCTTAATTCCGGTAAGTAAGTGTATTACAATTTGTAAATATTTCATATAAAACATAAAATGGCGATCTTTTGATTTTTTTTTACGAAAGAGCGCTATAATATAGTGAAATAGTATTAAATTGTTGCACTATAAAGCTCTCTTGAAATATATAGCAATGAAAATGATTTTTCTCCAACACCAAAATTGTCAGTAAAAATATTTTTACAATTGATTAGATTGAAATAATCTTACAAATTTTTGAAATTACTGATGAAAATTGTTTGAAAAAGATTACAAATATTTTTCAGATAATGTTTTGAATAATGTAGCATATGATATGCTAGGCATTACCTTTTATATTTGTCACTGGGCTTCTTAATTATAGCAAACTAGAGTACTTTTGCATCAATATATATGTTTTATCACCCAATCACATAAAATATAATTTTTTACTAGTTCTGAGTCAATGAAGGCCCCTCATGGTTTTAATTTGTCTATTTGCCCATTCACTTCATGATTCATTAATTCTTAAACGCATAGTAAACGTCGAACGAGATTGTAATAGCTTTGTTTAAGCTAACTCTACAATATGTTCAAAGTTTGAATTATAATATATATCTTAATCTCTTCAATTTGTTTCAGTAAGCATATAGCGTCAAAAGTTCAGAGGCAAAATTGATATACAAGTAATGTCAGCCCAATTTTAAGCTCAAAACTAGGTACATCAACCCGAATATTGTAAATCTCTAGTACAGGAACAATGTATGTCGTATGTTGTAAACAAATTAGCCATTTTCCTGCATATCTAAACTATATAAACATATATGATGTAATTAATATATATAAAATTTCTGCATTATTGTTTATATTTTAAACGAACATGCGTAAATGGCTTACATAGTTAAGTAATCATGCTTATTATCTAGGTTGGCATAAGCAGGAGTCCAATCCCTTGTTTATTCATTGCCTGCTAAATAGTCCATCAATGCTATTGAGAGTCTCCATAAATAATAAAGAAATATTAAATTCAGTTCTTGTTTGGCCCATCATAATTGTAACAAACTGCAGGCTTTAAACCCTTATGACGCATCTATATCTACATTAGCTTGCAAATGAAAAAAACATAATTTTCAAAAAAACACAAAATTTGTCGCATTTCATTAAAAACTGATCAGGCTGTTTAAACACCAGAATGTGAAAAAATACTTCTCTTCAGAATCACTATAATATTAATATTTGTTTGACGTAACCCACGCTCAAGTTATTACAACCCCTGTCCCACTGAGAAGAGAATTCTCCCTCTAACAAAAGAGGCTATACATCTCTTACTGCATGTATTGATCAGGCAATACGCAAGTTATGGCTGGGGATGACATAATTTATGCAAAATAAAGCAAACATTATATTTGTTTATAGTTTATTTGTCTTAGTTTCATTTTTTTTAATAATGCGTATGTTTTAAATTGAATTCAATAACTTTTTACTTGAATGCTTTAGTTTTTAAATCGAACCGTAAAAGGCGTAGATGACACACTGATCTTTTGCCCTGGATTAGTATATACTACTAAGTTATAATATTTCTAATACATTAAAAATTAGATTGAACGGTTTTGGTTTCCCATTTCTTGAAAACTTTAGTGGGTTTTATGCACTTTTGTATTTTCTGTACATCGTTTGATTTTTGGAGCCTGACACAAAACTGTTTTGCAGATAAGTGACATTGTTGCACTTGGTTTATCAAGTAGGGAAACAAACACGTGGGAAGCTTAATCTAACATGTAACTATTACTGAATCAACTACTTAATAGTAATATTTTTCAGACATGCCGGGCTTCAAACAAAGGCTTGCATCTAGATTTTATTTTATGTTTGTATTCTTATGTGTGATACACAGGTTTTATAAAATAAAACTATATCAATAAGCAGCAACATTGAGAAATTTTAGCAGAATTTGATTATTTTAGTTGAAATTGAAACAAATTTAGCCCTATTTCCACCTATAATTTTCCAAATTCTGTGATGATTTCAACAAACAATTTGAAACGTTCATAATTCACGAACTAATGAAGATGTTTAAAATCGAAAAACACCAGCGTTTTCGAGTTGATATCGAGTTTCTCGACACGAGGTGGAGTTTTTGCTTTCCGAGTTTGAGTATTTTTTCAAATAATATTCTGAATTCAATATAGTTTTTTTGTAATTCCGAGTTTTTTAATGTAAAAATTTTTTTTTTATAATGAATTCTGTGTTTCATTAGTTAAAAATATATATTTGCGATTGATAAACCAATTTAATTTTTAGCAATTGATTTTATATAATGTGTTCATGGGCATTTCCGAACGAGTTCGAGCCTTAATGATTTCACTTCCGAGTTTTTCCGATAGAATTTTGCGAACTCATTCGAGTTCGACTTCTTAACATTCCTAGTACTCGAAAACCCTGGGCGTTACAACCTCTGACTTTGCCCGCGGTGCGCCTGGACGGAACTCACATAGATTGTTTTCAGAAGACAAAATATTTCAGGCTAGTTTTTGTTCCCATGGGCATTAGACTGCCTCAATATCTGAACACTATGGGTTCGGAAATATCTTGAATATTTTTACAAAAATCAGATTTCTCATTTAAAAGAATTCTTATTTGCATGTAATTCAGGCATTGGATTATGCTGTAGCAATTATATTAATCATTGCATAAGCTTTAAATATTTCTTAACAAGCTTAGATACAATTTTTCAAAAATGAGGAAAATCGATTTGTTACTTTGAAGTAACACCAGTGGAAATATGGTTAATGACCAAAGGCTTAAAGGAATGATTGTATGATTCTACAACACGTAGTTTGTTAATCTTTTGTTAGTCTATTGGCCATAAAATTGTCATGTCATTCATTGTGTTTTGATTCTATTGTAAAGAGTCATGCTAAGCATTAACAGTTAAACAAATACTAAAGAAACTTTCCTCCAAATTATTTTAAGAGTCATTTTCACAAACTGAGATCATTACAATGTAAAATTCATTAGGTATATAATCCACTAACTTTTAAAAAAAGTTAATGGAGGCCATGCGACATAAATATATGCTCAGTCCGCTTCATGACATTGGGTTGGGTATTCCAGCAAGTATATTTTGAATTTATCGGGTAATAGGCTAATGTAGAATCAATTGCCTTTTGTTTTGATTTAGACAGGTTTACTGTTTCTACTTATTTCAGAAATTAGTATGTTGATAAGACTCTTAACAGCCGTTCATTTGATGTTACCTGTCTTAAGGGATGCAGGAGGGGAAACTACCCAATATTGCAGAGCAGCCTTTGAATTACATGTCAGTTTTCCACCGCCATCTCACAGCTTTTGAATTCTGCAACGACAGCATTAATCATTGAAATCCTGCAAACAACATCAGCCTAACAACCTGAATCAGCTAGATCTTAATCTCAATCAAATGTTGGTACCATGCATGAACTAACTGAGCCCACCTCCACAACCACCCCAACCCACTTCCCATATCCGGCTTATAAAGCAGATACCACAACTAACATCTTCAATACCAAGAAGTAGATGATATGAAGCAAAATTAAATATCGGCTTTATGAACTATCACTCTTTGCAAAAGAATATTTACATCCTTAATATATTACAAACCGTGCAGTCAGCTGCTAATCCACAGCCAGCGATTTTATCAATACAGCCAAACTCAAATCTAGCAGACTAACAATAGGAGAAAATGTAGTTTATCTCTGGTCACCGCCCTGCAAAATATTGCTGTTGTTGGGATTTTGAAACTCATTTTTCAAATGTTTTGGAATTGCAGACAATTTTTTTGACACTAGAATATTATGACATCTATTTTTTGTTCTCTTAGTATTCAGCCATACGTAAACTATTGTCCTGCAAGCATCACGCTTGGTGATGAATAGAATTGATATTATGAAGGATACTTTGGGGCACCTCCTCGCTATTAAGTGTGAACAAATACCCCCGACCGAGTTATTGCAAATTAACCAAATCAAAGAATTTATTATTTTGCACATGCTTATGCTTTTTGAAGCATTTTGATTTTTTTGATAATTAATAAAAACTTTATCCAAATACAATGAGCGCATTTCAAAATCATTTGATTGATGATAATTGAAAGCAAATATAGAATAGCACAGATATACATAGATCTAATTAGTATATTTGGAAATACAGAATTTCTAAGATCTATTATAATTCTTTACTTGTGAGACTCTCTAATATGCTTGGCAAATTTTTTGTTTGCTTCGAAACGAAGGTAAGTATTGTAGTATCACAAAAATGAAAGTAATATTCTTTCATTGACGACTTGGAAAACATTTGAAACAGTTCGCTACTTGCAAGAGCATTTTATTGCTTCGTTTCCATTTTTGTATTGCAAATTGCCAGGCCATGATTACAGTAGGACTTGAAAGGACTAGCTAAATATAGATATAACAGAGTCACAACGAATTGCAATAAATCGCATTCCCATTTCTTTTAGCAATTTAAGTTTCAATGTTCTTAATAAATCCATGTTTTGTGGAATCCATAAAAATAGTCGACTAGGAAAATTGAATTCCCTTTAGAAATTTTGTGAAAAGGTAGAAGTGTAAGTAAAACAATCAAATAAATGTGGCATAGTGTTGACATGAATATGAAGATATCAGGTAGAGTTTCAAATTACCTTAATTAGCTTTAAATAATTACAGGTGTAGATAGTTTAAAAATTTTGAAGCTATTTTTGTGATGGTGTAATATTTATTTAAATCCTAAGCCAAAACGTTTTTAGAGGCTTACCCACCCTCAAAACAAACCACTTTAAAATTGCATAAAAGAAAGGCAAAAAGCAAATTCAGACAGATTGCTAAGCTAAAATGCAAAATACGACAAGGCATATTATACATAGAAAAATTTAATGCTTTTTTCTAATAAATTTTAACTTAATGGTACCAAAGACAGTAGACAAATGCTAATGCCAATGATATATATAATGATATAGAATGATATAAAGGTATATATTGAATTTCTTTATAACATTTTGAAAATTTCTACAAAATAGCATTTAATAGAAATTACTGTTCATCAGGAAATTGAATCATTCAGCACTGGAGACAGTGTTTACAAATTAGTGATTATCCAAAAGTGACCGACTAGATTTCGCTTTTTCTTAAACACAACCTTGCACCGAATTCGAACAACATTTCATATATTTTTAATTTTTGAACATATTTTCGAGTTTGTTTGTCTTTTCTTTATTTTTATTGTCGTCAAGATCAATATACCAAACCTTCTTATCGCATGCAAGCTTACTTTCTTTTTAGCATACCCTAAGAATGATAACTAAGTTTGTCACATATAGCTGGATACGGACAAGAAAGATCTTCCGAGCTTATTATTTTACCCTGTAGCAAAGTATTGCAATTCTTTGCGAGACGTAGTAAGCTCAAAAACGCTATTTGAACATTGTTTGCATGATGTTGATTTTGTAATTTTTGCATTTTTTTACTATTGTGCAGTGCTAGAGTGCTTTATGATTCAATTTTTCTTATATATCTTCACACCCGATTGTTTTTTATTACCATCTGTTCAGATATCAAAAATATTAAAATGTCTTTAATACTACAATAATTGACTCGATTTTGTTGGGATACTATACACTTTTTTGCATTAGGTGTTACCATGCTTTGAATGTGCTTAGAATATTAAATGATAATTAAGGAGTGTTATATGCTAAATTGTAAATAAAAATCATTTTACCAATGTATGATGATCGCATTTATTACTTATTTCGTTCCTAAAATATTAAGAACACAAAATATGGTTTGTTTAAAGTTAATTCATTTATTAAATATCTAATACAGCCCATTGAAATCCCCATGCATAACACGGGCAGTTTCCTAGTCCATAATAAACAGACGCGCAAATTAGTCTTAAATATCGAATACTTTGTCAATAAATGAATGATAACATTTTCATAAGTCAATATTAATATATTGTAGTGAAAACGTTTCACTCATTTATATGTTTAATACTCAAAGCGGCAAGGGGGAGCTAGACATCATAGAAGATAGGCAAACATTAAATACAAAAAAAGCAGATTCGCACAATATATAACCAATACATTCTATTTTCAAAGACTTTAAAGCCTATGTGAAATCAACTTCTACATGCCAAACTAGGTTCAGGGTATAATTACTACTACTACTAATTAACAAAACCAAATTTTCAGTCTTGCCTCTCTTACTGCATTAATAATCTAAGTGTGAAAAATCGATGTTGTCAGGGAACCTTTAGGCATAAAAGACAAGATTAAATCCTTATGCATCTACATATCTTTCTTTGTGTGCTAATTTCATTGGCATATGAAGTGTGGCGGTAGGCCGAACCAGCTTTTGTGAGTTTATAGGTTGGCAGTGCCAGACCACGGCCAAATATACATGACCAGCGAGCTGAAATACATGTCACAGTTTTTGCTTAATATTGAAAAAAGTATTATATTCGAAAAAGTTTTATTTATATTATCAGTTGGTTAAAAACAACTCACCACAGCATATAACAAGAACCTATTTTTCATTTCACGAAAGACTAACTTATTTTTGTTCCAGAAATAGTTCTTCCAAATGATTTCGTTTTACAGGACATCAAATTAACAACTGTTTAAAAAATTATAATACAATAACCAAATTTACAGTAGTTAAAAATACAAAAGTTCAATAAAATTTAAAGGCTAATTGCTTATGAACTAAAGCTTGCTATTGATCATTTCCCTCTCTTCGCTATTGTATACATTCTTCCCGCACAATTTAGCCACAATGGCAGCACCAATTGAATCTCCAGTAATGTTGACAGCAGTGCGGAAGCGATCCCTACAAAATTCAGTTTTATATAAATGCCAATTAAGTCTAATCAAGTGTTAATTAATGTATAAATATTGTAGATAAATTCTAAAGTTCAATTTAATTTGTTTAAAATTCAAAATTAAATGTCTTAGACTAACAAGAAATGGTGTTATGAATTTACATAAAACATCCATTTAAGTGCGATTTCATTTTAAAAGACATGTTGCAAAAATTTCGATTTTTTTAAGAAGTACGGAAAATTCCAAAAGTATCCATGAAGTTCAAATATGTTATAAGTACTACTACATGCGCATTTCGAGGATAACTATAATTAATAAAGTAGTTTTAAATTATACTACTAATTATAAAGCAAAAACATATCAAGTCAATTTTTGAACTATGCCAGCCTTTAATAACTGAAACGTGGCTTCATTAAAGTCTTGAATTAGAGGTCAGCAGAAAGCAATATTTGGTCTGCCTTAAGGAGTCGAAGATTTTCATATATGCTTCTATCCCACAGAATTTCAATGTAAGCTGAAAAAAATCCGGTATCTGATATTTGCTTATAAGTTAAACCACTTGGAAATCAACAAATATTTCTTTCAATACATATGGTCTGAAAAAGAAAAAACGGAACCACTTATATTTATTTGCTCTAAAAAATTTTTGTAGGATACAAAGCGTGCAAGTAACATTTTTCGAAAATCTTTTCTCTAGGCAACCTGTATTTTTGAAAAAGACTGTTTTTTAAATTAAACCAACGCCTGCCAGACGTACCGATTTTAAAAGATTTTCCTGGCGTTTCAAGTCCGTGAAATTTGTCATACGCATGTTTGTTGGCCTGTTAGACAAATATAAGTTACAGTATGTATATATGCTTTACAAATGTAGTGCTTGACGTTATTTTCTAGTGGAAATATTTTTAATTCACAATAGAAATTCAGAAGTGTCGCATGTTTGAATTTCTTATAGTTGAATTTATTACACTACAAATGATTAGATTAACAAAATATTGCATAAATGCTTAGCATCAATCAAAATTTAGAAATACCACTCCAGAATGCATCAAATTGTACTATTAGCCATTAAGATTTCAAAGACTTGCGAGATCCAAACCAATTGATGACATGGCTGACTTATTTTGCATAGTTTTCACGGTTTCAGAGTTTAGCATTTAGGCGGGTCTATTTAGGCCAAGTTTTTTAAAGCCTAAAATGTACTAATGTCTATTAATAAACACGTGATATTTTGGATGTACTTCAGTGCGTTCATCATTAAACATATTTTTTTTCAGGTTTCAGAATGCCAAATTTTCAATATTTCACTGGTGTTGTAAAACGATGAATTTTTAAAAAACTGCACTTAGACCTTTTTCGTATCTATTTTGCTTTAAAACAGAATAAAATTCAGATATTCAAATTCTAATTTTTTCATTTGATGTTAATTCGGTTAGTAAATGCTTAGAATACCTAAATTTCTAAGCATGGAAAAACAAAATAAACTTACAGAAACCAATCAACAGTATAAATCATAGCAATCTGCTCAACAGGTAAACCGACGGACTCAAATACTAAAACCATTGTCACTAATCCGGCACTGGGAATTGAAGCAGCGCCAACGCTAGCCACAATACTGATTATGCTAAAAACATTTAATTAATTTTATTTAGGTCGTAGATATTGCTATGGAATTAACAGTGTATTTATCCACCAAATAATGCAAAAATTTATTTATATATATATATATATATATGCGTGTGTGTGATGTGTATTTCTACCTGTATAATTACAGAGGGTTAAGAATAGAGACTTACATTATAGTTAAAATCTGTCCAATATCTAATGTATAGTCATTCATTTGAGCGATAAATAGAGCACAAAGTCCTTCATATAATGCTGTGCCGTCCATATTGACAGTTGCACCAATTGGAAGCACAAATCTAGTAACCCGCTTGTCGATCTTATTCTTTTCTTCCATGCAGTGGAATGTCATTGGTAAAGTGGCCGAGCTAAAGAAAATATGTTTCAAAAATCCAGTTTATGATCTGGAATCTCTTAAACTTTTGAGTAAACTATTGAATTTTAAAGGTATTATGTACATTCATGCTTTACTGTCAGATTTCCAATTGTTTGATAATCATAAACATTTTATATTCTTATGTTTCATAAAATTATGCTATAGCTTAAATCAAACATAATTGTATTTTTAATGATATATTGATTTAGAGTGTATGTATAAAGTATACATAAAAAGTTGCGTTGCAAAACTTTGTTATCATTCTTTCTGACTGCATATATATTTTCTCATTTCTTCATCAAAATATGTTAACTTAAGAACTTTTTTTTCTTTTGTGCACAATATTTGTTCACTATTAAATTCTTGATGTAGTCCATAAAACATACGCAGAAAGTAGAATCTAACAGTTCTATTTTCAACTAATATATTCAAAATGGATTTGAGTTCACAATTAAATTGGAAAAGGAGCTTTATATGATGAAATATAGTTTATCCAAAATTTAGTTTTAGTACAAGATCCAAAAATATTGATTTTGTTAGATCTCATTATTCGGCATAGAATAATTAATTGTAAAAAATACATCAGCATTTTAATATCAGTTAAAACTGCTGATTCTATGCAATGCAAAATCCTGTTCAATCGTAATATTTAAGCAATTTGTTCTGTGATGTGCAAATATAAATTGTAAGCATTCATATATTTCCTATCGACCTGTTAGGGAAAAATGAATTCATATATAGGAGTATTCAAAAAATTGAATGAGATGATATCAGCAATTCATTTCAAAGTAATTACCTTGAAGCAGTTCCAAAAGCAGTCATTATGGCAGGAAGTAGATTTCGAAGGAAAACTAAAGGGTTTTTTCTTACAAATACAAAGTAAATGGGAGTAAGAATGAGAAAAAAGTGAATAGAAAGTGCCAAAACGACAGTAAAAATGAACATCCCCATCGTTTCAGCTGTTGTTTGCAGGTCCTCTAATTTAATGACGTTTTGCACAATGAGGAAGAAAATTCCAATAGGCGTATACCTAAACATAAGTTAAATCATCTGGTTTTGATATTTTAATAAAATTTCGAATTACTGATGTACATAACATACCCAAGTACATAAATATCTAGAAAATCAATGCGCCAATTTCAAGACCTTTAACTTACGATGTGAGACAAGCTAGAGCATTTCTAAAAATTGTTAATAAAATTACAAGCAATTCTCATGATGAAAATACAGGGTAAAACCCTTAAGAAAACGTCATATTCTATTCCTATTGATTCATACCAAACTATTTCTAAACCGATACAAGTAAGCTATTGAATACGATATACATTTAAAATCTGGAGGTATTCGATATCTATTGTTTATAATCAGCAAATAGATTTTCTATTTTGATGATTCAAAGTGAATGAATGCAAAAAAAATGACATCATAATGACGAGAAAATCTGTCAATACATGTAATAAACATAAATGCAGAATCTTCTATTCAAATTTCGAAATATTATGTAAAAACTAATCTCAAGAAAAGTTTAATAACATAATTGTAAAACCTTTTTCAATTTAAAAAAATAAAATTATATATATATATATATATATATATATATATTACTGATATTTGATGAAATACTTACCACATCATATACATGATAAATTTCATTATGACGTCGTTGCATATTGAAATGATCTCGATTAATGGTTGAGCTTTTTTCCCCATTTTTAGCATGCACAAAGACATTCCAATTGCGAAAAAAATTAGTCCTAAAAACTTTGATTTATATGAAAAACTAACTATCCTAAATAAATTCTCTTTACGCCGCTAAGCTTGGTAAGGGATGCTATTTGTGACAACTCTTATATTAATAATACTTGTGTTCCTCATACGCATAAGTTTCAATAAAATAAAGAAGTAACAACTTTGAGAATAAACATTAAATCGCATACTGTAAAAAACGCCTGAGTTAAGTAGGGTCATAAATTATTTTTTACTATTTCCCAGACATTTTTTCGACTAATTTATGTTGTCAAGGTTCTATATTTGTGAACATTCCAACAAATGCAAATAATCTTTCTGCATCAAACCGCTTGAAAAGCAAGGACGCTTGAGGTTCAAAAAAACTTTAATGATCTCATATTTTAATACCCAGAGAATGTATTAAATTTGAAGTTCAAATGCTTGCCCACTTTTTAAGACAAACAATGATACTTGACTATCTGCAATAGAAATTTAATCAGGATCAAATAATTCAAAAAATTAAATATTCATCATTAAATATCCATGAACCATGTTTGCTTACAGTGGCGTACACCGGGGAGACAGTATGTTAAAAAAGTTAAAAACTAAGTTCCTGAATTTTTCAAAAACTTTTTTCACTCTCTTGATCATGTCTCCCCGTCAAAAAATCCTGCGTACGCCCCTGTTTGTTTTCGTTAAATGGGTAAAAATTTCACGTCACAAACGCTTATTCTCAATCTAATTAAAATTGATAAATTTCACGTGTTTTTAATTATTTGACGGTTTAACTTACGGGGATGAACTTTACTTTTCAACAAAAATGAGAACTAATTAAATAATATCTAAGCTATGCCTTCAAAAAATGAAAATAGGTTTTTTGCAGTTCCCAGGGTGACTCCAACACTTCTAATGCACCAAAAAAGCTTAAATAATAGTTTTTCTAAAAAGTATTGGAATATTTTTCAAACAAATTCAAATACTATTTTTAAAACAGAAAAACGGCTAATAATGTTTGTTTGCAAAAATAAAACGAATTTTATTTTTGCAAACAATTATATCTGCTCCATTCATGAGGTATTCCTCATTAATTCAGCTGACAAATTCAAAAATTTGACTCTAGCAAGACAGGCCCAACTAAAAATAAAAAAGTGTACCAGATGCAAATACAAAATAAAATACTTCAAAACCCAGGACAATTACATGTGTATATATATACATATATATATATATATATACATGTATATATATATAAATTTCTTATACTCAGTTAGAACTGTGGTACAGTATTCGTGTATTCTTCTATCAATATATATATACATATATATATAAAGCGTGTTTTTGAAACTAATATCTTCTCCCAATTTAAGAAATTATTTTGTGCAAATTTCAATACCGATCTTTAGTGGCTAAAATATGAATAATTAATCATCAATTTAGCTAAAGTACTTTCTAAGTAGTACTTCATAAATTGTTGTTCAAAAGTTCTAGAAAATAGTAAAATTACAATGATTATTCAAAATTAATAACTGTATACTATATATTTGAAAATACACTAACCCAATACATTAGTTCCGCTATATTCTTCTGTACCAGTTTGCACTAAAGTTTTTTGGGCAACATTGTAATATACTGGCCAATGGGATTCTTTTGTGGTAGCAGACAAATTAAAACGTGATACTAAACAGAGAAATATATTAAGTTTAAAAATACTATATATTACTGAATAACAATTTACAGTGTATTTGAACTTTGGATATACGGAGATTGTGATATTAGCGAGCGTAGTGATCATTCATATATAATTCTTTGATAATTCTATGTCATTGTACAATACTTTAACGTACATAAACACAAATATTTTAAAATAACACTGAGGAAACACTGATAAATTTAAATGATAACAATGGTTTTTTGAATAAGCTTTTCGTTTTCTCAATTGCTTAATAATATATTTAAGTAATAGCTAGCTGACATGACAAATTTTTCATGTAGTAGTAGTAGTAGTAGTAGTAGTAGTAGTAGTAACGTTTATTTTAGGAATACAACAATAAATGATTAACAATTAACAAAAACAATCAGTGAGGTTGGAATAGCGTATACAGAATGGAAGAAATTGGTTGAATCTTAGATCACTGTGACATTTTAGTGTAACGAACTTGCCGGAATAATAGTGCCTTCTAGGAATAAGGGAGTTCATGGGGTGACCAACTTGTATGGCCTTATTAAGCAGCTTCATAGCAAGGACTGTTCGACGCATACCAATCTGAAACGCTCCATCTTTATTACCATAGATTATACGATAAGAACGATTGATCAACCTCTGCAGATCGTTATTCAGATACATTGGTAATTTAACAAGAACTTGACAAGCATAGTCCAAAATACTACATATCAGACCCATGAAAATGGCAGTACATACATTTTGATTCAATTAATAGTGTACTTAATTTAAGAATTATTGTAATGACAATACTGAATTTAGGCTGCGCAATTTATAAATATAATTTTAAGCATCTCTTATGAAATTAATGTGTGAATTCTGCTTATAATTTTTACTTAAGTTAGAAAATTATTTCCGAAGTGTCAAAATTTTGCTTTGTGTCATTTTCTATGTTTCAAAAATTTTGTAAAACCGAAATTGAACTTGTTGCCAGTAAACAGGAGACTTGCTCATGTAGAAGGAAAATTTTCTCAGTAAAATAATAAAATGAACATGATTTAATGAACAGCAACCTTTCCAAAAGTTAGTAACAGTAAATTTTCTCATGCAACATATACAAAGGTTTTTCGTGTAAATATTCCTGTTAATCTGTGAAATACACAACCATTGTTCATCAATAAATTTTACAAAAATCCGGTCAGGTTACAAAAATTCATGAATTTTTTCATCAAGACCAGTGAATATAAATTGTATTTAGCAAAATTTGACGAATTGAGAAATTCCATTTTGAAAGATTCCCACATTTACATTCTTAATTAGCATAATGTATGCAATAAAATATTGTTAGTAAAATGCATTTATAGGCATGCTAATGGTATGGCTTATACAATCTATCATCTCTCAAAAAATTATTATCTCAAAATCTATGTTCTGCTTGTAACTTTCGATAAATGATTTTACAAAAATGTTGTATTAGCAACCAAATGTATATAAATATAAATGTCAATTTTTGAAATAACTTATGTTTGCATTTTATGTTCATATTTTGAAATCGCTCGCTAAAGCGATGTGAAGCAAGTTATTGCTTGGCAGCGCGACAACCATACCTGCGGAGTTGTTTTTGATAAAATTTAAGAAGAAATCCTCGCTACACCAAAGTTTCGGCTGAAGCTCTTTTATTTCTTATTAAGACATCTTTAAAGTCTGTTTCAAATGCATCTTGTCAATATTCTCCAACAATATCCAAGTTCATCTCGTCAACAAATATAATTTTCCACCCACCTTAATGCATGAATTAGACAATCAATATGTTTCTTTCAAAAATCCTCCATGTCGCCAACGGAACCCGCAAAGATGGAAAGCTTTCCTCGACCTCAAAGAGGAGTAAAAAATATTAAGCCGAACACCAATTCCTTAATAATCTTAAAGTCTGTGCGCTCTCAAAATATGTTCTCTAATCAAGTCACAACAATTCATTCCTATCGAAGCCACACTCCAACCACTTAGCTGAAATGATCTTTCAATATCCAGTGTCGGATTACCCATAAGGCAACAAGATACATGACTTATGTCCAGCCAAAAATCCAGGCCAAAAATTTAAGAAACAAAAAAATTGTGGGGAGGGAAGTATTATTATTTTTATCGTTTCTCATACATATAGTCAAATATGGTAATCATTACGCACTTCTTGCGGCGAAAGTAAGTCCGAAAGTCAATTTTGAAATTTTTTTAGTCGTTAAATTAAACTGCTTTCTTTCTCAAAGGAAATCAAAGCAGCTTAAAAAAATGTATTTCTTAGCTATACAAGAGAACTACTATAATATGTGTGACAGTTGCATATTGTGATCTGCAATGCTTTTCTGTATCTTAAATATTTTCTACTTCTTGTTTGCTAGGTAGTGCGGAAGTGTTTCCAGAATTTATTGTTTGGGTGATTCATTTCTTTATTTGTGTTATATATTTTTTTATTCTTCATTGAAATTCCACTAACTTTATCTTAGACGTATGCTACATTTCTGCTTTCCAGATTAATGCTGATTTATGTCACAACGTAAAGGTGGTTGGGAGCGAGCAAAGGAGTTAGGGAAGAAAAAGCGTCATGAAGAAGAAGTGCTCAAGAAGACACAAAGTCACTTAATTTTTCACTCTGGTGGACAAGAAAGCTACGGATGTTGGTGCTTCTGCTACTGATAGTTCCCCGATCATCATCTCAGATGAGTAGTGATCATGAGGAGGCTGCTGAAGCTGGACAAACTTAAACATTAGAAGACAGAGCTGACACTGCGTCAGGAACTATACCAGATAATATACGGCTTTTTGGTGACATATCAGCACTGCGGATCTAATTATGTCTGATGGCAAACCAATTGTTCCGGAGAACGCTCGTTTTTACAACTCAAAAGAATTAAAGATGGGTCAACAGCGTCTTGGTGTACTGTCACTTCTTTGCATTGAAAGTGATTTGCTCAACAAAATTAACTTCAAAAACTAATTGACAATTTTGCAGATGTAGAAATGCGCAATGTGACTTTGCATAAGTTGTGTCAAATTTAAATTTTCTTCTTTTTTCGATGAGTCCAAAATACCTATATTTTCAGGCCACTGAATTTATAAATATCTATAACAAAATTGGTAATAATGCAGTATACTCAGTTCCTGAAATTTGGCTAAAAGACTATGACAATGTAAATATTTTAGATAAATCCACACTAGTTTGTCTGAGGTATATTACAAAGCTAGATTAGAAAGTGGTGGTTGTTTAATAATTTTTCCAAAATCAATGAAATAGAAACGCAGAAGTGATATTGAGAATTGTTATTTACGTATTTCATACAAAGTGTTAGCCCTTGAAATTATTTGTATTTAAAAATTTTAGTAATTCACGAGAATTTTCTGGATCCGGAATTTTAACTTAGCAACATTCGAATTAGAATGCAACATTCTGATTTGATTGATTTTGCATATTTGTAAGTCTTTATTTTGAAATAGGTTAATATTAAATTAATATTTGAAATACGATTTAAATCTATGTCCAAATATTTGCCAGAAGTGTACTAAATAAATATTTGCGAACAGACTGATTATTTATAATGATGATTGGGACTTGCTAGCATTTTTGCGTGATAAGACGTATTTCGATAGTTTTTTTATTTCCAAACTTAAATTATGGGAAATGTTAAAACCATGCCTTTATAATGAGAGGTGAGGCATTAATATATCAGTAAAGACCAGAGTGATATGTTGTTCATGTCAAATATATTTACAAGCAAATTTTAAAAATGGGTAATTCAGGTCACCGGCTCATCTATTTTGCAATTTTACTTTTTCACCGTGTAAAATCTTATTCAGGTCACATTGGTCACCTGTTCGCATTTTGCGACCCTGTTACAACGTCGTGATTTTGAGACATCCTCGCCTAAAAAGAAAAAGGAAAATTGAATAAAAAACAAGTTGAACCAAGCGAAAAACTCAAATGACGCGTTCGGCATTCGAATTTACTCAACATCAACATTGTAGGGGTCAATGCGAAAAATACAAAACACAGAAAGAGTTTTCTCGAAAAAATGGTATTACTGTAGATAGGAACCGCCGTCTAATACTGATCCGTGACCTGATCCGATCAAAGAAAGATTACTAGTATAATACGCACAAAAAACTGATTCTAAGCATTTCAAATATTGAAAATGCTTGACTTTTTAAATTGTTCCTAAATTTGAAAATGTTCTTCTGCCCCCAACGAAGCAGTACTTTTAATTAAAAGTTTTTAAGTGATCGACACCAGGCTGTTAAAGTTTGTAACTACCAATCCTGTTGTATGAATAGAAAACGAGGAGTCCCTCAGGGATCAATAATTCAGGTCCACTAATTTTTAACATATACGTAAATGACTTGTCAGTCTTTCACATAAAAACAAAAGCATAATACAATATGCAGATAATAACTGCATCTATTCTAGTTAACTTAACGCAAGCTCATGTGCACAAAACCTTTAATTGTTGATCTTATCGAAATAAAAATTTGGTTTGAAAGAAACCAACTTCATTTAAATGTCAGCAAATCGCAATTTTTAATGTTGCATACCTCCTTAAAAATAGATTTTTTCGGACCAGTTTAAGCTTAATATACATGATCACGAACTCACAAACTCCAGAAAAGCCACTTAACTTGGTGTTACCTTCAATGAAAACCTTGACTTTTCAGAATTCCTCAATACCAAAATTAGAAATCTAGCTGTTTTCAATTAAACCTTAACTTTGTTAAGGAACTGTATACCAAATACAACTTTAATAAATTTTGTAGAGTAAATATATACGTTATTATCAATTATGGCGCTTTCTAATACTAGGCAAATACTCTGTGAAATGGAAGAAAATTGACACAATGTCTAACTGAGCAGTTGGACTTATTGCCAATGTACCTAAGTTCTCACATGTTAGCCACTTTTATAAGCTATTTCGCATCCTAAACCAACCAAATACGTATTGTGCTTAACATATTTATACTATATTTTGGTTACATCCGGTAAAAGTGTTGCTTTTCCTAATTCATTAGTAACAATGACTTTTCTAGAAAATCCACTTTGCTGAATAGCAATAATTTACTAAAGTAAATTGTAATTAACATTTAAGGGTTTTAAGCAAATCGGAAACTCAAAGTATTTTTGGTAGTTTAACTCCTTATTGATTCACAAAAAGTAAAATGATATTTTCAATTGTCCCATGATTCATGGACAATATTCGGTAATTTTTTCTATAATTCTTACTGCAACAATATCATTTGGAGAAAGAATTGCTGGTGGTCCTCCACCAGTTTTTTTATCATCAAGAAATTTATCCTTGCTTCTAGTTTGAATATTGTCACATTTTTTTGAAACTTGCTCAACGAAAACTGCTTTCCAGATTCAATTAATAGTATTTTGGATACATCCTCATATACACAATTGTAAGAATATACAATAACTTTTCCTCAGAATAGATTCAGATCTAATAAGCGGATTAGCAAATACCAATTGAAGTGCGGCATGTTCGACAGGAACAAGATGCATATATTAACTCAACCAAAAATTTTGCAAAAAAAACTATTTTTTCATTATTTAATTCTACCACATTTTTTAATTTTCACAATATAAAATAACGTACTTTTGATTAAAAATTTAAAATAATTAATGTCTAGTTAACATTTGTTTTAAAAACGCGTAATTTTTGTAATTAATTTTGTCTAGACTGCTAGCTAGATAAACTAGATAGTATTTACTTGTTACTTTTAATAAGAATTACTAGTATTTACTAGATAGTACTTACTAGGGTAATATTTACTTGCAACTGGTTACTTTTCTTGAATATGGGCCAATTATCTAAGCATCTAACAATAGTCGAAGCATCAGCTCTGTAATGACTTTGATTGGGGGAATGTAGAGACAAATAATAAGAATGGCGAATTGATGAAGTAAAATTATGGTAGAGCATGCAAATTCATACTGAGAAGCCCATTTCATTGTAAAATGCCTATTGTCACCGCGACAAAGAATTAAGCAGCCACCATGTTTTTAGAAAATAACCGATCACTTCTAGTTGCTTTAAAATCGAGAATTTTGGGAATAATGTTTCTGTTATGAAAGCGTCAATCCAGGTTTCTGTCAAAATAACCATTTCAAAGTTGAGATATTACGTATTAAAGGGGACTAAGACTTCGATCTAAGCTTATTATACTCTGACAATTTGTATACCAACCATTTAAAGATAGTCAGTTACTTGGGGAAGCAATATTTACTACAATTTTATTTTGGTAGTTTTAAATTCCCGATTCGAAGACGAGATCTATCGATTCCTTCAGTTGTTATAAGCCATGGCGTTTCCTTCTAGTTTACGATCTGAGAAGCTGAAATCAGCCTTATATACATTTTCTGATTATAGTTCCTAAGCTTGTAAGCTTGGGCTAACTGCGACGTTTACCCCATTCAGATCCCAAATCAACCAAAGGTAGGCCGATGGCCGGAATCCACTTCTGAATTTAGCGATGCGAAATATATCGTAAATATGTCCGCGCTCGATGCCTAAACACGTTAAAATTTGCTTGACAGATTTGAAGTCGTAATGCAACATATCAGCTTGCCGGGAACTATCCGATTCTTGGATTCCAATTACTTTTATTCAACGTTTATAGCTATGTTCATTACTATCTTTTTTGTACTTATTGATATTTATATTCATATTTATCTTGTCTAGAGGGGATTGAACATTTTGTAATTTATTGCTAGATTTCTTATAATTTCCCTTAAGCAAGATCTTACATTCGTCTAAAAATTAAAAAAAGACTTCACTCCCCGATAAGTTCAAACAAGAGTCCTGAACTTCACGAATAAACTCTTTTTTCTTATTCTTATTCCACAAAGTGATAAAATGATTGGATATTTCATAACTTACAATCATAAGACCACCGCATGATTTGGTAAGGTGAAATTTGACTGTGCATTAATAACATTAATTCTAAACCGAATGCTCTTCTTGTAAGACATTGTAACATGTATTACAAATTGCTTATGTGAGAACCAGTGTTTTTGCAATCATTTGATTGACAGTAATCCTTGTTTAGAAACTTAGAGAATTCGTGAAAACTGCAGAAATTGTTCGTCTTAGATGCTAATCCATTAGTGGAAATACAAATAGAAATTGTTTCCAACCGTGCAGTTTCCCACCAAATAGTGTGAAGACAATTTTGTTTAAGTTTAATTTGAGTATAATCCGGCCATGGAGAGAATGTCAGAACTAAGAACCGTAGATAAGAGGTCTGTTAATACTAGAAGTACCATTATTTCTCTTGAGATTCATTTTATATGTAGCATTTCAATTAAAAAATTATGTAAAAGAATGAAAAAAATTTTACTTATTGAAATTCAAATAGATTATCGAAATTTTTGGAGGTGTATATACCATAGATGGAACCGGTCGACATTTTTAACAACCCAACCCAACTGGTTTTATTTCCAAACCGGTTGGGTTACCGGTTGAACCGGTTATTGAAGCTAAAAATTTTACCGGTACCGGTCGAGCAAAAATAAAGCAGGGATGCCAAAAAAACTAGCAATTTTTTCTACTGAAATTTTTTTAAGCCCATATTTTACTAGCAGAACAGTTATAACGAACCAGGGGCGTTTTCAAAGAAGGGGGTCTGGGGTCCAGACCGGCATAGCCCCCTTGCTAGAAAATGTGGAACCACATTCAACCGCAATCAACAAGAGTGAATCTGTATTCAAAAAAAGTGGGATTGATTTATCTTACCTAGTAGATGAGGATGGGTTTCCTTTTCCACACTCTACACGAGCACACCCCAACTCAGAGATTTGATGTGTTCATTTTCTAAATGTTATCGTTTTCTCCTTTTGTTTTTATGTTTTTTAAACGTTTCATTTATATATACTATATAGCTATATACGTTATATTTAAAGCTTACACCTTCTGTCTACATGCATATAATATTTATGAAATTATATTTTTTTTCTTATAATATATTAGTAAAAATCCTTTTTACTTTCCTTGAAACGGAGATATAAATTCTGTCCTACAGACAGCCACGGTTTGTGGAGGAATTAAAAAACCGGTCAACCGGTTTCACGAAATTTTCGACCCAACCCAACCGGTACCGGTTAATACCGGTCAACCCAACCTGCTTCCATCTGTGTACAACCCCCTGTGTGCCTTCGTTTTTACATTCAACAGTGTTGATGAATCCTACGCTGATCATGTCATTGCATACGTAGTTGGTCCATTTGTTGCCGTCACTATGTTTAGCACTGGCAGCACATCTAGGATTATGTGGCAATTAGTGCCAAAGCGAGACAACAAAGATGCCATCAATAGTAACACGAGAAGGCTTAATTGCAGATCAAGGGACTCTGGTATACATACATATTGTTTCTACGCAACACTGTATATGACGTCATCTAGAACGTAAACTTAAATTCTAAATTTTACAATATTTTATAGACCTAAACCCTAACCCAAGCCACAACGTAACGTTTCTTGGCGTTATTGTACTTTAGGGGACCCAGTTTATGTGACGTCATAAAATGGGTATAAAACTCTAACCCTAACCCCAATCCCTCACCCAAAACTTGGGTGTTTTGCAAAAAATTAATCAACAAGATGAAATGCAATATAATTGCATTGGTTGGGGAGTAGGGTTAGGGTTAAGGTTAGAGTTTAATACCCATTTTATGACGCCACTCAAACTGGGTCCCCTAAAGTACAATAACGCCAGCCCCAGAACTGAACGGGCTGACGCGGGGGTCATAAGGCGGCTGAGAACGACCTGCACCCGAATTACACGCCGCCCACGCCCACCCCCCTCAGCTCCGTAGAAAGCTTAGCTGCTCATATGAGTGAGAGCAAAGCGAACACGAGTGTGCATAAACTAAACTTTTATTGAACGCTTGCGCACAGTAAGGCCCTGTTTATACATGCAGATGAATAAGCAACAACAAAACCTACCGCTATGCAGAACTAAAATGAGTATTGCGCAATGACGTAAGCGCGGATAGTGATCGAACGCGGGAACTGGAGAGAAAGCATAATTAGTAGCAACGAGAGCCTCTAACGGCGACGGAGAGAATAACTTAAGGCTTTCGTAACAGGTGCCGATGACACAATATATGCGAAGCGAGGAGTTCTATTTACGAACTCCTCGATGCGAAGTAAGATACATTATTTTTTAACTTTCTATTACCCCAAACTTTAAAAATCATTCCCTCGGTATTTATAGTTTAACGACGTTTGCAAAAATAAAGAGTATTACAGTAAGACCTGAAAATGTTTTGAAACACACTTGAAGAAGGTAGGTGAATATTCTTCGGCTCTGATTTTCTTACAAACCCTGTAAGGGTTTCTTCTCCAGATACTTGACTTCGCTGACGACTCTGAGGGGATTCAAATTCTCTAGGAACCCAACCTCTATTTAACAAGAAATACTTCATCAGAATTTAAAAATCGAAAGGGGGTTATAAACTAAAACGAAAAAAATTTATAAAATCTTTCTCTGAGTTAAAAATTTGAAAACCATTGAAAGGTTGTGCATAAATAATCCTGATTTGACAAATTCGAAAATATAGTAAAGGAAATATATCCCCACCTGCGATCCTACTTCAGCTGGTGGCCGCTTCAGCTGGAATTGTGCAGACTTGTTGTAATCATTTTGGTGCTCTGGTCAGACTTGTCAACGAACCGAGCTTCTAACGAGC
>CABFPE010000113.1:477101-494674 GCA_900660155.1 Hofstenia miamia | reverse complement strand
GAACAGAGATATATGAACAGAGTGGTTCAAATTAAATTAAATTATTTTGCATACTTTAAGTCACATCAAAATTTGCGGAATACTCCTTCCTAGTTTTATCAGATTGAAATAAGTATTGTTGCATATTGTGTTTAGAAACAATTGAAGTTCTTAGCTCATTTGGAAGAGAATTGAATATATCTGCAGCTTTAGATAAGAAGGAATCCGCACCAAAACTATTGTTTAACTGAAACAACTTTATGTATTTATGTTGACGATGATTTAATTTTAGCTTTCTGTAAAACATATCAGATAGAAACTTTTTCTTCCCTGATATGATTGCCATAAAATACAGATATGTGAGATAAATGACGTATTTGGTTGGTTTCAGAATTCTGAACTCTTTATAAAAGCAGGTTGTGTGAGAGAATCTTGGAGCACTGGCTATTGTCTCGATTATTCTATTAGACATTGTCTCAATCTTTTTCCACTTTAATGTGTATTTACCAGTAGTGAGAAGAGATCCATAACTGAGAATCCCATATATCTGAGACCGAGCATAATCAATGAGAAACTGATGCTACTACTACTACTACTACTACTACTACTACTACTACTACTACTACTACTACTACTACAACTACTACTATAGTAGAGTCTAGGAAGTGTATGTTTTCATGATGACATTTTCAACGTTTTATGAAAACTGTGTATACGGACATACAGTTGATGTAGATTTGAAAATATACATAATCTATAATTTTAAGAATGTTAGTATCGCACGACGTATTGTTTGATTTTCAATATTTAAGAATGAGAAAGAGCAACTTACCCAATACATGAGAGCTTATTGAGACAAAAAATCATTATTCAGGATTTTATTATAAACAAAATTTTCATTTGGAATGCCTGTGGATTTGAGTGTGGCTGTGTACCAGACTTGTCAACGATCCGACAATTCCAAGCTCGACTCGTTTAAATTTTGTGTAAGTTCGGCTCGGCTCAGCTCACCACATAAAATCTTTGAATTAGGCTAGTTCTAGCTCGGTATTTTTTTAAAAAATATTGTGCTCAAAGAATTTTTTACATCGCTCTTTCTATTATTTAATAAACATTTCTTAAATAAGATTATATGAAAGGCATATACTGACTGCAAAAAATAAGAAAAATCTCCATAACCAAACTAACACATAGAACTATAAACTTGCTTTGCCTAAAATAAGCTCGTTTTGGGCTCGTTAAAAGCTCGGCTCGTTGAAAAGTCTGCTGTGTACTCTTAGGTTTCTAATAAACGGGTGGTCATAATAGTAGGAGGGGTCGGAAAACATTCCAAAAATTAATAAACGGGGTGTCTTATTAAGAGGGGGGTCAGAATTTCAAAAATAGCCTAAACCTCTAAAATAACAAAACTCCATCATCTTTTTAAAAGTAAAAGAAACTATAAAGAAAATCTTTTTTAAAAACCAAAGACTAAGTAATACAAACAATCTAAACAAAATACAGCTTGAAAATCATAAGCAAAAATCGTTGTTTGGATCTTGACTGTTAATAAAGAAAGGGACATCTGTATGAAAACGAAAAAAACAGTCTTCTGTCTAATTATAAGAAAGAAGAAAAAGCAAAATGTCTCTGATATATTAACGGAGCATACAAACAATTATTTGTAAAACATGAAGAAAAAAGGACAATCTGATGTATGAAATATTTGAAAATTATTAAAAAGAATGATCCTAATAAGGTCCAAAGGGTCGGAAAAAATTTAAAAAATTAATAAGCGTCCCGGGACGTTTATTAGGAACCTAAGAGTATTTATGGTTCTACATTAACTGGAAAATATTTAAATAATATTTTTTCAATTTTATATTTGCAAAGTAAATATTGACCCATTTTAGTAAAATATCGCAGATAATAATGACTGTAGGAAAACTGTCGAAGTCAGCACTTTATGATCGATGTCAGCTCTACCTCATTAGTACACTAAGTAAATACATTTTGCATCTTGGTTGAATTATTGGAGCCGCATTTGTAGTAGCTTGATTTCAGTTCAACAATAGATGGAGAAAAATTATCTGTAAAAGAATTGAACGTGCTGAAATTCAACATTCTTTATTATAGTGTTTCTCATAACGTAAATGCCACTATAAATTTCCCGCGGATTTATTATTAAGAATGCTCTTCACTTATGCGCTATACTTTCGGTTAATCTTCGTATGCATACATTTTATCACAAGCAACTTTGTTCCAGTACAAAAGAACGAACAACCGTCTCTTTTAAAGCTGGAAAACCAAGCAGGATATATAGATATAGAAGATGTTCTCTTAAGAAAGGAAAGCATTGATCAAAATCATGTTTATATTTTGGACACCTTTGACAAAATCTATGTTGTCGAAGGAGAAAAAAGTGACAGAAAAGAACGTTTCGTCGCAAAACAGTATGTTGAATCAAGAAAAAAAGTCCAAGACAATCTCACTTTATTTGTTTTAAAATATCCGGATGTAGACAAGGACTTAGAACAAAACTTTTTAGACACATTGAATTCAATTCCACGAAGATATTCTTCAGCTGGCATGGCTTTAAAAGAGGAATGAAATAAGTTTAGTATTTTATTCAATAGTTAATTTTCAAAATATAGTCTTTTTAATTGATCTTCAGTGTTATTTATATAACGCAAAGTTGGGCAAACGCTATCTTCCAATTTATAAAGTTGAAGAAAAATTGGTTATTATTACTCCTTCCTATTACTGTATATTTAAAATAAACCTTAAACCCAAATTCACTTGTTAATCATTTTTGTAAGCAATTACACAGGATTCCTGTTCCCTTATTCACTACTCTGGTGTACAAAGTGAAATTCTCTCAATAGCTATGGTTATTAGTACATAAATCTGCTTATAGCTAAATTATAGGCACCCATTAAATATATAAATAACCTAAATAATTTTCACTTTCGACACAGACTTCTCAATGAAGCAAGTTTTTAACGAGCTGAGCTCAGTCGAGTCGAGATTGAGAACAGCATTGGCTGTACAATGATCCTTTACTAATCGAAGGGATTTAATAGTTCTGCTCTTTACTTTGTCTATGCAGATTTTTCGAGTCCATTATTGTAGATGTATAGATTGCTTATATGTTTTAAATTGAATGTTAAAAGGTGTAGATTTAAGCATTTACAATCAGACTTGCATGTGGAAATGGCGATTAGCTTCCATTTCCATTTAATTTCCACAACTATCTTGAAAACATTTCCAAATTTTTCCATTTTCACACTTTTCATAAGTATTAGAGCTATTGGCTAGGGTTATGAGAGACCAGAATTTTACTGGTTTTTAGTCCCCTATTGGATTTGGTTCCATCTCAATACAATGAAATTTTCTGATACCACAGCATAACTTATATTCTGATCAACATTGGAAACATAATTGGTATCATTCTGAAATCCATGGTTCCAGATTCTTCATTTTCGTACCAGACCCAAGTAAGTCACAGTCTCACAGGACTGAGACAATAAAGTCTTTAAATCCCATTGGACTAAGTGATTCCGTAGAACTCCACTAGTGGTTAGTTAAATTGACTACATTGTGAACATAACTTGCAATTCAGTTCAGGCATGAGCAATAATTGTTTCGGTAGAAACTGCGATAGGTACACATAATAGAAATTTGTAATGGTTTTGATCCTAGCCTTAGCCAAGTCTACTTCAATTTCATATCTAATAATTATATTTCAGTTCCAGTCCTGTTAAAAATTGAATTTAAATTTAATAAGTTAAATACACATATGTGAAAAAGTTCATGCAACAACTAGTATGTATCTCAAACTGTCAGTTGATAATAATATTGATTGCGGTGTCACTAAATATTAAAAAATTTGTACATCCACCTACAGGTTTAGAAGCAGAACTAGTAACAAATGTTAGATGTCACAAACGGGTCCAGTTTTTAAAATATCTGAAATTATGGAAGCCAATTTCCATATTTACGTATGGAAGCTAGCGAATACTTCTTTCGCTGTATGAAGAGATTAACCAAATTTTGTCGTTGTAATCGCTTTGCTTTGTATGATTCCAAAAATTTTGATTATTTAATGAAGTTTGTTACAGTTCATGAAAAATCAATTTTTATATAAAATAAATTTAGGGTGTTTTAAAAATTGCATTTCCATAAATTTCGACTAAATTTCCATTCCATAAAATGATTTCCGTTCCATTTTTTTCCATAATCTGCAAATGTAATGCAATGGAAATTTCCCTTCAAGCCTGTTTAAAATTCACTAATTTCAATTTCCCACGTTTTATTTTACCCGTTTTAATGGAATTTTCTCTTCCACAAAAGATATCTAGTGTAATATAAAGTCATATTCGAAATCAGTTAACAAAAATTTTTATGGATATTCATGGATCATTGTATATTAAAAATAATGGCTAATATATAAATTTATTCATTATTATGGTAATTTTATAAGTAAAATAGCCTAAAATGAGCAATGAATTTAAACTCACCAACATTTATTGTACAAATCTGACAATTTTATGCATGTGTACCAAACCACACTACACCATGCGAGCTAACTACAAGTTTGGTATTAATAATCAAAATATTAATCCTTTCTTAAAACATCCCACGCTTAATTTTCTATCAGGTGTTTTGAATTTTTTGTCAGGGGATCCCTATGTGGGTCGATCCATGCAAATTTTTGTCGTGATTGAATTATGGCAGTGAGCGAACTGGATTTGTCCAACTATAAAAAATTTTCAAATTTTTAGAGAGAGGAATTTGCGAAAATATCAACTCGCACACAAAAACATCAATCCCGAAATTTTAATATTTAAAAATATTTATTTGAGATATACAGTACCACTTTTGGCAGTTTTATATTAAATTAATAAATTTAAGTTACTATATGACCCATGCGCATGATGCTATAATTACTCAGACAATTTCTAAAAAATATATTTAATCTTTCTCAAACAATTTTTATCAATAATTGACTTAATCTCCAAAGTGTTCTGATTAGCAAAACCTTTAAAAATTTCAAAATAACTTTATTCTAATAGATATAATTTTTGCAACAATCTGAAATAGAAAAGAGCTAAATGCTTTTTTAAAGTAGGGTAGCAACATTGCTCATTAGCAGATCGAAGCAATTGAGATAACACATTCGTGACAAACTTAGGCAAAATTAGTAGTACGAATATTGCACTGATAAGACTTTCAGTAATTTTTGAAAGCAAATAGGTACATCGTGAGGCAACACATACGTCAATGTTTTTAAATGTTGCGGGACTTGAAAACATTTGTTCCTTTACGAATGACATTTTTTATAGTTTGCGGATGCTGATTGGATGTGGATTGGAGAATATCAATCCATGCTCATCTTTGGGGCTGATCATAAATTAAGACAATTTGAAATTATATTATCATATCACAAAATACAGTCGCAATATGCGACGATGAACAATTGCTATTACAATTATAAAAAGCTAGAAAGAAATAAAAAGCGACGCATAATAGATGCACTCTAAAGAATTATGGATGAATCCAAGTGAAGATTTTTACACCCAGTAAACAATTATTTACTAATTTCAATTCTTTTGGGGGAATTCTGCGAACCACTAGTATATAAAATATAAACTTTAAAGTCAATTATCATTTCATATTCAATTAGAAAGCTCTAAATTTCTTCCTATTTGTGAACATATAACATGCAAATGGAAAGAAATGCTGAAACACATGGTCTCATATCTTGACAATGTGAACGAAGAGCTATGCCAACAATATCATTAATTATACTTTAAATATTGTAATTAAATAGGCAATATAGGTCTATGTGGTTGATTGAAGTTTTTTTATTTCAATTTGGATTAAGATTCAGATCAATCCAAGAAAAGTGGACAGAACAACATTCTTTTTAATAGGTTGCAACTTCATTCGTAATGTTCAACAGACTTATTTTTGGTGATGAAAATATCCATTAATAAACAAGATTTTGTGCAGAAATGCATTTTTAAAAAGCATGGTTTTCTAATGATATAACATAACATTGCATATTTATATGCTTATAGAAAGTTATTTCGATAGATCATAATTAGTTGGGTCTACTATTTTCTTAAATTTCTATAACTCACTATGAAGTGATCATATTGCTGATGTGGGGTAACTCAATTTTTTCTGTATGAAACAAATTGTATTACTTGTCTCATTTAACACAACCATTACCTGCAAAACAATAAAATAAATACAATTATGAGAAGTACAATTCCATGAAAACAATTCACAAACGTTAAAATGAGAGACCACAAATCTCGTTTAAAGTTTTTATCACTTAAATGTGCTAGTTCAATTCTTAGAATTTTTACAAGAACATAATACTGATGTCTATATTAAGCTAAATATAATGTAGCATTGATATACGAAATTTTGGTTGAGTGCGTTAGCTTAGAGCATGTAAATTAACATTTGCCATTTGCTGTCTAAAATATTAGTTAGAGTACAACAAATCGCGTTTCACTTAGTCGACCAAGCCAAGTAAATTACCTGTTCATACTTGCCAAAGAGTCATTAACTACAAAGGTGTTTGTTTTGTTTGAAAAGAATGAACCTCATTGCTCACATCAAGAAGGATCTTTTATTAATCCTGACAGTAATTTCTGTTGTTGCAGGCATTGGAATCGGGCTGCTTCTTCGTGAGATCACTCTAAGCCAATATGTAACTTACTTAATATCTATTCCGGGCGAAATAATGATGCGGCTACTAAAAATGTTGATTCTGCCACTAATAGTATTTAGTGTTATGAATGGTAGGACTTTTTACAACAATTAATTATTTCTACACTACATTTGAAATTTCACTAAATTATGAAATTTCTCACTATCAAAAAATTCAATAACTTTGTGTTATTCTTCAGTATAAAAAATTGGCACTGCAAAATTTGAAAATCTTTGAAATATTTCTTAAAATTCTTTATATAAAAATCAATAAGAAAATTAAGTGTTTTTGCTAAATTTTGGTATTTTTAAAATTAAATATTGAGCTATCAGTGGTATAACCAATGCTGCTCATTTTCTATTAATTCTTTATTTCAGTTAGTATTACTATGTTTTAGTTACAGCCTAAAATTTTATGATTAGCATTTCTTTAGTGACACACATTCGATCACATTTTAGCTTCTACCACACTATGCTACTGCACTTCTGGTATTGAAGTGTGTTACCTGCCTAAGAAGTAGTTATGGCGACATGTATATTAAAAATTTTAAGCAGCTTTGTAAATTTCAATTGCAAATTCCAAATCAATTCTTGGAAGCATGAAATGCAATTGGTCCCAAATAATGGCTTGCATTTAAATAGTCGTTGATTACCAAATCATAAAGCTTTTGAAAAAGGAATAGATATCCCATGCATGCTGCACAAACATTATTTCAATATTTAATATTTAATTTTAACACTAAAGCAATTCTAAGCATTTGCATCTATACGCCCATTAATTTTTCACTCAGTCTTTTTTGAAATACACAAGTAATTCACTCAAGCACTATGAAAAAATAATGACTTTGGATAGAATGTGTCTATTCCTTAGTTGAGAGAGAAATTTATAATTATATAAGGATATATGCGTACACCTTAAGCAGCCTGGTGTCATTGTAGGAGGATAATCGATTTTCCAAATTTACAAAAATTTTTCTCTGAACCCACTAGGAAACTTGGAAATTATGATGCATGGAAATATCTAATGAGGAATGTCTTATTGAATATAATGTTGAAAATTTGCGTCCATGTGAATTGTTGTGCTAAAAGCACAATTCAAAGCAAGACAAAAAGATTAAGCAAGTAAATTTCAATAACAAAGTTATTTCTTGTACAGCAACTCTTTAGTATTGCAAACAAAAATTTATACACGCATTATTAAGTGCACATAAATCACTAAATTGGTGTTTAAGTAGAATTTGTAATTTGATTTTATCTCTTGAAGGAGAGTAAAAAAGATCAATGTTGGTGTTCAGTTGAATCTAATTTTTGACTTCTTTTTATGTAGCTTTCAAATTATTTATTAAGGAAATTCAAAATATTTAATATGTATATTTGTCATATTGAAATTTTCAACGCAAATTAATCAAAGTGATCGAGATTACTCTAATGAATGCAACTGCCAGTGATTACATTATTCTTAACTTTAAAAACACCCACATTATTGCTGTGAATTTTAGGTGTTACATCTTTAAGTACAACCAGTAGTGGAAAGATGGGACTGTTAACAATATTGTTCTACTTCACGTAAATATTTACTTTCCTTAAAGTTTTATATTTACTGTTAGACACATATAATTGTTGAAAAACTTAAGTATTAGAAAATTTATCGATCGGGTCATGGCACTTACTTTGATTAAGGGCATATAATTGCAGCATGATTTATCAATTTATCCAAATTTAATAGAACTGATCGGTTTAATAGTAAACAAGTAAATAATATTCAAAATTTAGTATTACGCATGGGGTAAAAGCTTTTATATCTGCACTGAATATGAGCGCAATATAAAATAATTCTAAAAACAAAACTGAATTCAGATAATGCAAAAACTTTGGCCATGCATGATGGTTCATTAAAGGTGATATTTTATTTAAATGCGATACTTTTTAAAAAAGTTCTCTTGTTCCAAAAATTTAAGTAACTGTTAGTAGATCTTTTTTCCAATTTTGGGCACTTAACTTTCAGAAATATATAACTTAGTAACTTTACCAAATTTTCTTTCAAGACTGAGTTGTTTTTCCCAAAACAGAATGATTTCATTGGTGGACAAAAATCCGTTTTTCGGGGAATTGTCTAATAAAACAACCCTACATAAAGGTATATAATGGTTTTTTGTGAAAATAGAAAATATCTACACAAAAATAAATTTCTTTAAAAACTACCAAAAGAGTGGGTGATTGAAATGAAAAATGACATTTTCATTGATAGATAAATTTTTTTTCAGTCTGCAAGCATATTCTTTAGAGCACTGTGTCAAAGTATCAAAAAATAAACCAAATATTACGGATTTAACAAAAACCTGACCTCGCAGTTCCAGTAAGGCAAATTTGTTTTGTATTTCCTTCCGACAGCTGGAAACAGTTCATCTGATTGCTTTAAGCCCTAAAATCTAATTAATCTTGCTTCATATTATCATTTTAACAAAAACATTAATTTTAATAAAAAATTTGACTTGCTTGTAAGTCATTCCTCTAATTGCAAATTTATTGTCTTGCTGGGATTGTTCTGTAGTGATTTGAATTTCAAAGTTTGTCCATGAAATGATTTCTTTCAAAGGCTTGAACACGTGTGCAGGACAATCTCATTGCCGTTTTTTCTCATGATTTTGTGCATTGCAATCCAATGTTTTTCAAACTCTCAATAATGGAACAAATAGTTTTCAAATTTATAATATGAATTTTTTGAAATTATTTAAAAGTTTGATCGAATTATCTCAGTTTTCTTATTCAAATAATGAAGAGTTAAGATTACCAAAATAATAGTAAAATGCGTTAATCTCAAGATCTTCCATAAACTAACTTATAATTTTTCTAGGCTTTTAGACTATCCCAAACAGTTTTCTATAGGATATCTCTTCCAGGTATATCTTAGTTTTGAAATGTCGCATAAATTGTACTGCTGGGCCCATTTTATAATAATTAAATGCTGTTAATTGAACGTCTGACTTGTTCACACATAACAAATTGATAGGTAAACAAAGGTTTTATTGAATTCCCAGTCTCAGAAATAGCACTCAATGCTGAATGACCAAAATTGAGCGGCTTGGCAATTAAGTAAATGTAGGGATCCAATTGCTATATTTTGGTATCAAGCCTAACCTAAAAGAGTTAACATTTTCACCCCCTGTGAGCAATTTTCAGAAATGTACGCCTTTTTTAATTTACTTTTACTGCAAAGCACCTGATCTTAATCTCTATTGAAATATCTTATCCCTTTCAATATTTTTGTGATAGATTCCCATAAATGGATTTGGGTCAAATAGCGCCCGAGTGAACAGTACTATACCCTTTCTTTAAAATATCTCATGCTTTGATTTCTTGAAGGTGAATTTTGTGAGATAAGCTAATTTAAGTGTTCGAAAAATGAATAAAGATTTTTTATATATAGTATGGATTATTTTATTTTGAATTAATTTTACATATCAATCCCTAACCTGAGTTCGCTGTTTGATTAGCTTTTTTATTAAATATTGAGAGTAACGTCGATTGGATTGAAAGGGAATTATAGATGGAATTGGGTTTGAGTGGTATTTAACAATACATTTTGGGTTTGGAATTTTAGTAAATATTAAACTTTGACAAACAATAACTGCAATAGTGTTTAAACTAAATGCACTAGTTCATCCTGTAGATTATGTCTGAATTTAATTTAAAGCAAAGAAGCAACGTGCATATCTAAATGAAATTTGCATATTCTTGGAAACGCAATAACTATGCCACGCTGACTTGATTGTTTATCTTGGAATCTTTCAATTGGTTTTAATGCAAAAACTTTATTCCTATTAGTTAGAGTCTTAAAATTATGGCAACACTTGTAAATGTATAATTTTTTTTAAACTATGTAGTTTGTCATTTTGCAAAAAAATATAGACTAATGTAGGTATTTGCGTTCTCCTACTTTTCTTATAAGCAGTGCACCAATGTGCTCAAAAACAAAAAACTGCTACTTCAAAACTAGTGATATAGATGTCCCTAACTATGAGAATTACTCATCTCCACATTTTTTATTTGTGTGCCACTTCAAAGGACTAGTATAACAAGTTATTCCTGCGCTAAGTTTTCGACGAATGTGATACAATTAATCAATACTTATATGCAGACGAATGAAAAGTATTCCGTCACTTGCTATCGAGAACTATATGTCCATTATCACTTATTAAATTTGCATGACTGGCATGTTCTTGACATGTATTGTATTCGGTTAAATATATTAGGAAGTCTTAAGTGCATATTTTAATTTGGTTTCTGCATGTTATTTAATCCATTTTTAGAACAACGACTTTTGCAGTAATTCTCGGTGTCATTGTGACTTTGGTGATTCACCCAGGAGATCCAAAAGCGCTCCCAGATGAATCAAAATTCCGAATTCTTAAAGAGGTAAAAGGTGATACATCTGATGCCTTGATTGACATGTTAAGGTTAGTGCCGTTTATGCAAAATGTTTTCAATTTATTTTTTGTTCCCTTTGAAGTTGTAATAATTTCTACTTTTATATTGATAGAATACAGTTCAGTAAATTTTTTTAGATAAAATCTTGTAAATTTAGTTAGTTTTACTTTTTTTTTAATAAATCGAGAATAATTCTAAGAAAATCACATCATAGAGAAAAATTCTTATTTTCACCTTCACTAGGCGGTGAGCGATATCTTTCTCCTAGCACGTTCAAATTTCTAACTTAATAACTTTTTCAATAATGATTCACTACCATATACTTCTATGTATTTGTGATTATTCTATATTCAACGAATAGCGATAACATTATATGTAGATAAGCTTAGGTAATTCTTAAGATGACAGGCATCTATGTTCAGCTCTTCAGAAATTGCATAGCATTTCTGAGAATAAATGTCAACATTTAAACAGTCACAGTTATTAACGGTTAATGGTGAGAAGAAAAAATACTAGCTAATTGTCGTTTGGGGTTTTTTTTACCCCAATCTGGCGAACATAGTCAAACAGCCATTTAACTTATTTGTTTTGCACATTTGAAATTGAAATCAATAATGGGTGACTTTGTGTCCATCCCCACATTTTAAGTATTTTTGTTTGTTACCTTTACCAAGGAGGAGACTACCGAATCAATTTCAAGCTTCAATCATTCAATGGATACTATTATTTGAAACAAAGGTATTGGAACTTATTTGAGTGAAGCAGGAAATTTGATTAAGGAATTGATTAAACCTTTTTGGAATTTGGATAAATATTTTTCCACACTTGTTAGTTCTCTTTGCAATATGAAATTGAAAATGTGTAGTTTATATTGGGTTCTTTGCCACCAGAAGTTTATTTTGATCCCAGTGCCAATAAGATCCATTGAATTTGGTATCAGCTCCATGTCATAGCAGCCCAGATGACATTTTCTGGTAACACGATGTCATGTAGTTCCTCAGCATAAGTTCAATTTTTGCCAAAATCCAAGTAGTATTGAAATCCATGTTCCCACTTTCATCAGTTAAGGACTCGGTTAAATGATACTGCAGGCCAACAGAAATATTTAGTCTCATGCAACTTAATGACCCAACAGAAACCTAGCTTATAGGCAAATTATATATTCTACCCATTGCCAAATATATTTACTGACACATTATATATCCTGATAACAAAATGTAATCACCAAAATCGATGCCTTTAGAGTTTCTGATTACATTTTCATTGAAATTTCAACAAATCAGCCAAACATTTGAAAATGCCTACATAATGATTGCTTTTACAAATAGGTTACAAATAAGTTTTTTTATAGCATTGACTCGATATAATTGAATGGTCACTTTATGAATTAAGAATTTTTGTAATTTGTATAGAATACAGCGTCTATTTTGATAGGTTATGGAAAATTTTTTTTGTAAAGCAACTATTATATATTATTTAAGATTTGATACAATAGGATTTTACAATCAATAATTCAAGTATTTGAATGGTTGTCGTTATGTCTTCATTCATGGCTTACCTAAAACATTAAGTAAGCCAGGCTTCATTCCGTTGATAATTTGAAGAATCAGAAACACAAACTACGAATTAATCATATTGATAAAGGCCTTATCAGTATAATCTTTAATGAATGTTAGGAAAAATGGTTCAAGAAAAATGAATTTACAATGATACGAAAGTTAGTGGTTGCCATCATTTGGTAAGCCCTCGGATTAATGAAATAGGTTAATGGCAAGCAAACAATCTGATTTTCAGCAAAGAGTTTGAATGAATTGAATTTGTGAACTTCAATGAATCGATTAAGCATAGTTTTGTGCTAATGAACGAATGCCAGTTATCATACTTAATGAACCGTCACTTCATTCAAAATAGTTTGTTTGATGTGGTGTCTCACTCAATTTATTTGCAGCTAATAGAAGAAAATGTTGTTCCTTTTGAAGAAGCATGTGCTAACAAATTTAGTATTTCAACAGGAATGAGGCCACATCATATTCGATAATCTATGATTCAATTCCTAGAAACCGTCATTTCATTTAGCATTGTTAGTCGAAAGCTGCCACTTGCAGGGGTAACAAAGTTTTCCTAGGTATCATCAATAAAGTTCCTCAAGGGATATCTTAAACATGCAATTGAGAATTGAGAGAAGAAAGAAATTCAAAATTTTTCCATATTAAATTTTAATGTGTTCTTGAACGTTTGTGAGCAGTAATCCTTGAAGAAGGTAGACATATTGAACAATTAAATTAGATTGCAAAATCCAATTTGTTAAGCACGTTACTTTTTGTAAATAAATATTTTTGTGTTCTTTGAAAGGATTTAAAAAACCAAAGTTCACCATGTAAAAGAAAATCTGTTTATAGGAAATTTTATATTAACGTTATTGAAAAAGTTTTTTTACACTTATTAAATATTTTCCCCGAAAGATGTTATCAATTTATCGTTTAGAAACCTTTTTCCAAGTAATATTGTAAAGGCTGCATTCACACAAACCCGGACTATGTTTGCTGAAAATACTGAAATGATGCGTGTGAAAAATCAGACGCTTTTTGACGAAATTCAAAGCAACACTTCAATTCTAGGTAGACTATTAACATTATTGCAAGTTAATACAATTTCAGTACTTGAAATTCTTACTACGTTAACTCTAATATACTGTAGAGACTTAGCTGTTCTTCAATATAATATGCTTTCATTTATTACACATAACCTTCCTTTATGCCAAGGTGTACATGTTATTGCCACAATTTATTCTTCAAACATTAGAATGAATCAATAAACATGCTAAATTTTAAGTTATTGTTATATTTTAGAATTGGAAACTTAAATGATTAGCAATTAGAAATCCATAAAACTGTTTATGTTGTAAGTTTTGAGTAACCAATTTGAGAATTTGTGTTTTGTAATTCTATGCTATAAATTGATATGCATTCTTATAAGGATAATGGAAAAAGTAAAAATGCAGTGTTTTGCAAATTATTTAAAAAATTGATTACTAATTACTTTTAGCTAGTATAGCTTTTAAAAACAATTACAATTTATATAAATTGAATGAGAAATATGTGGTTTGTTCATAGTTTCATGAAAATAAGACATGCAGTTTTTCAAATAAAACCTTCTGTACAGCGCTAAAATGCTCTGTTAGTAACCAATATTTCATTATTAATAAGGAATATATTAAATGCCAACTTAGCAGTCATATATTTTATGTTAAAACTTGATTTCCTGGAAATTGTTGTAAAACATTTATTCATTCTTTGAGAAGAATTTAGAGTGGGGTCAGTAACTATATTTTAAGGATAAATTTCATTTGATGGGCAATTTACATCCTCTAATTGCCACAAAACTATAAATTGAGGTGAATTTTTAAATCACTACTATGTCTCATCCCATAGCAATAAGAACTAGCTTGGTAAAATGAGTGCATGGAAACTCCCACTAATTATAAATTTGAGAAAAATAACACTAAATTTTCAATTGGAAAGATTTTCAAGAAGATTTATAAAATCGTTAACTAAAATTAAATACTCAATACGCGCCTTATGTTGCAAAAGTCATCAAAGCAACTCTAATAAGTTGTCCAATGAAGCTATCCTTGAAAATAAAAATTGTTTCTTCATTAATTTTTAACTTACATTAATGCTTGAAAAACTTAGTTGCTAACACACTGTTACCAAATTTATTTCATCATAAGCATCACACCAACAGCGATAAATTGTCAAATAAGAAATTTATTAGTGTTGTAGTGAAACAAATTAATTTACTTTGTAAAACTAAATAGTTAAATTTTCTTACAACAGCTTACTCTTGAGTCAACTTACCAATCAATCACTACCTGCTAACCTAAATAACGACTAATTAACATTGTAAATTAGAGAAAATCTAACAGAAATAACATTTTATGTGTAATTTCCATGAAATTATCCAAAACTAAGTTTTAAAATGAATAAACTTTTAAGGTATCTTCCATTCTTTTATTGAAATTGTCCTGAGGAAAACAACGAATTTTGCTACAAACAAGTAATTGTAAAACCTCGTTTACAATATTCAAACGAAATTTAAGATAGAGTATACAAATCAAATGCAATTTTAACATTGTTTCTAAACACTCTCTGAAACAAAGCAAACCATGTTTAATTTATCCTTGAATAAGGGATATACCGTACAAAGAGGTAATTCGAATACCTTAGATATTTCGGGCATCTGGCCACATTGCAGCAACATGAGAGACAAAGAAGATTCTACACATGCATGAACTGACTAGTTGCATTTATGAAGTCCAGTAGACCGCAGGTGATAAAATGTGTTACATGTGCTGAGCGGTTGTGTGGCAAATGCAAATATGGAAGAGTTGATGCCTTTTTTAAATGTGCCCAGTGCACATAGTCTCATTTTAGCATTAGTTTGCAATATTTACATTTGATCTAAAACATTTCTCCTGGATTTGAAATGAAAACTTGTTGGTGTCAGAATTATCTCATTTTTTCTATTTTTCAGTACTCTTTTAGAAATTAAACAGAGGGATTTCTACAAAGTTTGCAGCTGCCAGGCAATTAGATATAGTAAACAACGCCCCATTTGCGGTTTGTGTAGGATTTTAGAATTATAGCATCATTAAAAATGACAAAAAATTTTAAAAAGCCCTAAAAGGTATCCAAATTGCCCCAATTTTACAGTTCTAGATTAATAAGACAATAAACTTAAATATGCAATTGACAATCAATACCATAAACAATCCGAAAGTGACTCATTTGTATTTAGGCCAAATTGACTGGGCTCATTGTTATACTCTGTCAATTAAAATCAGTTATCATTGGCATCGGAAAATAGACTATTGACACATTTAATTAAATATAAATATATTCGTTGCGAAGTTTTAATTTACATGCTTTTTAACTTATGCTTGTCAATAGCTTGCATTATCTTTATGAAAAATATCACTAGTTATATAGATGAAGATATGGCTTCACTTGGTGATTTGCTTAATATATTTAGAAAATCTGTATAAATAAATATCAATAGATTTTGAATTTACTTTAATATATTACTCGCATCTCGCACTTCCAGGAAATGATTTTCTTGAAAATGTCTGATATGGATTTAGAACATGTACATTTTTAACCCTAGAAGTACCAAATGTGTCAAAATTGACTCAAATTAATATTTTGTTTACTTGCGTATGCATTCATTAAAAACAACAACAGTATATACCATAGATGGAAGCAGGTTGGGTTGACCGGTATTAACCGGTACCGGTTGGGTTGGGTCGAAAATTTCGTGAAATCGGTTGACCGGTTTTTTTAAGTCCTCCGTTTCAAATAAAGTAAAAAGGATTTTTACTAATATATTATAAGAAAAAAAATATAATTTCATAAATATTATATGCATGTAGACAGAAGGAGTAAGCTTTAAATATAACGTATATAGCTATATAGCATATATAAATGAAGCGTTTAAAAAACATAAAAACAAAAGGAGAAAACGATAACATTTAGAAAATGAACACATCAAATCTCTGAGTTGGGGTGTGCTCGTGTAGAGTGTGGAAAAGGAAACCCATCCTCATCTACTAGGTAAGATAAATCAATCCCACTTTTTTTGAATACAGATTCACTCTTGTTGATTGCGGTTGAATGTGGTTCCACATTTTCTAGCAAGGGGGCTATGCCGGTCTGGACCCCAGACCCCCTTCTTTGAAAACGCCCCTGGTTCGTTGTAACTGTTCTGCTAGTAAAATATGGGCTTAAAAAAATTTCAGTAGAAAAAATTGCTAGTTTTTTTGGCATCCCTGCTTTATTTTTGCTCGACCGGTACCGGTAAAATTTTTAGCTTCAATAACCGGTTCAACCGGTAACCCAACCGGTTTGGAAATAAAACCAGTTGGGTTGGGTTGGGTTGTTAAAAATGTCGACCGGTTCCATCTATATACACACCCAAAAATTTCGATAATCTATTTGAATTTCAATAAGTAAAATTTTTTTCATTCTTTTACATAATTTTTTAATTGAAATGCTACATATAAAATGAATCTCAAGAGAAATAATGGTACTTCTAGTATTAACAGACCTCTTATCTACGGTTCTTAGTTCTGACATTCTCTCCATGGCCGGATTATACTCAAATTAAACTTAAACAAAATTGTCTTCACACTATTTGGTGGGAAACTGCACGGTTGGAAACAATTTCTATTTGTATTTCCACTAATGGATTAGCATCTAAGACGAACAATTTCTGCAGTTTTCACGAATTCTCTAAGTTTCTAAACAAGGATTACTGTCAATCAAATGATTGCAAAAACACTGGTTCTCACATAAGCAATTTGTAATACATGTTACAATGTCTTACAAGAAGAGCATTCGGTTTAGAATTAATGTTATTAATGCACAGTCAAATTTCACCTTACCAAATCATGCGGTGGTCTTATG
>CABFPE010000113.1:462363-476101 GCA_900660155.1 Hofstenia miamia | reverse complement strand
GTAGTAGTAGTAGTAGTAGTAGTGACTTTATTATATCATCAACATATTAAATTAAGATAATTCTACAATTTATAGTTTCTGTATTCTTAGGAGATGCAAACACTATACAAGCATAAAAAGAATCTTTTGCAATTGGAAGAATCGGAGTATTCATTTTGAAGAAATGTGAAGAACAAATTTTTAATTTCATTTTTCATTTCTTGTGAATCATTCAATACATTTATGCTGTATTTTCGAAACAAATAATTCTACATGTGCGTGTAAAGTAATCTTGTTCAGTTTTTACCTTTTTTGCTTTCCGTGACATTCTTAAATGGAATATGCAGTGATACATATTTCATTATTTTAAAATCAGTATTTCGTAATAATTCTATGAAGTATTAATTAAGTATCAAAAAATGATACGTTTTCCAACAGTCTTTCCATTGCTTTATCTGAGTAATTTAGATAATCCTTAGCCTACACGGAGCCCGGAGCAAAATATGACCTATAAATAAACTGAAAAAAGTATTTATGACAACGTCCCTGCTATAATAATTTGGGTTTCGCCTTCTTATTTAGTTGTTATAAAGCTGAATATATCTGTGCTTGCATATGCTATTTGTTAAATTACTTATATCGGTGCTGGTGCATAGAGCATGGTCACTGAATGTTTCAAAAATTTTGTATTTAAAGCATAAGTCTGAATTTGTTATCAAGTAGTCAATTAAGTTGTTATTCCATGTGGGACAGTCAGTATTTACACAGTGAAAATCTTGCGTGGCACAGAATTCGTTTAATGATTTTTTTTCAAGATTCTTAAAATAATTTAAATTAAGGTTATCAAATACATTTATAGAATAGTGTGGGTCATTTTTTCGGGAATTTTCATTAGACTTATAATTTAGATAGTCATGATAATTTTTATTTGGATTATTTGTGATAATAATCAGTTCCTTGTTACATTTATTTTCAAAAGATATAATTTCTATCTAAAATGGTTCAGATACATCGTGGTCTAATTCATATTCCAATTTTCGTATTGGTTTTAAACATTTTGGAAATATTGCCATGAGTTCGCCACCTTTACCTAATCGGTTTTTTATAAAAATGTCAAAAAAATGTCGGTCAGGAACAATAATAACAATGATAATAACAATTTATTATTCATTCTAAAAATAACTTTGAGAATATAACAAAAACATATTTTTAGATCCACAATTGAGTATCTAATTTTTTTTTAAAAAATTCGCAAGTTTTGATTACTAGCACGCTTTATTGTAGGGGATGTTTGTCACGCAACCTGGTAAGGGAATAGCTTGGTGATCTATTTTAAAAGTTTTGTGTCTTTTTCTCATTATCGGATTGGCAAATGGGTGTGCAATTGTTTACTATGCCAAATCGGATATGCTCTGTTCTGTGCTATATCTATACGAAGAAACAGATTTTTTGGAACTGCTGCATATGCAATACAAAATATATTTGATAGTACCAAAAGTCAAATTCGAATTTCAGAATCAGCCTATGTCATAATATTGTAGTGTGAGTTGCACATAACTTTTCCCAAAATGCGTGTTTTCATAAATTACTTGGTTTTGAAAAAAATTTTAAAAATATGAAAATGTGAATTGGTACTTAATGATAACTTGTTAAAAAAAGAAGTATATTTTCCAAATTTGAATTGATTTCTTTTCTTATGCTATAGGAATATTTCATTAGTTTTCATTTTGATCGGTTGTGTTTGTCAATCGCTCCGACAACATGTTTAATTCTTAAAAGAACTGCGACACATGCAATCAATGTATAAAAAAAGATGACAAGTTTTTCGTGTGTGCTATGTATACTGTTTCAATGCATTGGTCTCCCCAATGTACTTGCTTTGAAGCTGATGTACTCAAGATGTTATTTAAGATTAAAGATAATGTTATTATTGTTTGTAATAATTTTGTTGGCAATGGACAAAAAGATATCATTTTGGCAGACTTGGCAGCTAATTCTCCTCCAATTAAACCCAATGAATCTCATGTTAAAGAGCTGTGTAAAACATCATTGAAGAAGTAAAAGAAGAATTAAATATCGAGGTTTTAGGAAGGAATTTGGCTAAACGAATTGATTGCCAGTAATTGAAAAATTAAATCCTTTCTACAGTTTCAGAGAGCATTGGAACCGCTATGAAAGATATATCCTCTCCAAAAACTCATTCCACGAACGAGCCGAGTCATGCTCCAAAATCAGTGAAACCTTTCAGGGCAGCAATTGACAATGCTGTCAGGATCCGCGGCCTACCTGAGCCCACTGCTTAAAATCCAAATTCGCACTTGTTTGAAGACAAATAGCAGGTGGAGACACTTTTAAAGTATCTTGAGGTAAATGCGAAAGTCAATGATGTTCGAAGAATTGGAAGATTCAGCAATGACAAGTCTCGTACAATGATTGTTACTGTGGCAGCATATGGTCGAAAAGAAAAATTCTCCTATCCGTTGCCAAATTGAAAGAATATAAAGAAAAGGTATATATCAGTAATGATCTATCAAGTCTCGAAGTAGAGAAAGAGCAGAAGGCTATTGCTCTCAGAAAGAAGTACATTGGAGACGGCGTTGATAGGAGACAATTAAGAATCAGAAATTTCCAGTTAGAAGTAAGAAGAAGCGACAAGTGGGAAACAGCTGAGTCTGTGTGACTAGCCGCTTTACAAATTTTATCCCTGAATGTAAGGTCGATGAAAAAAGAAAACGTATGTTACTTCCTGGCAGCCGACCTTAATGTAAACAACATTGACCTTTGTTGTATATTGGAAACGTGGCTAAATGAAGAAATAGACGACTCTTTTGTCCACATCACTAGGTTCAAAATAATGCACCATGTTCGATCTATTCGAAACTCAGAAAAGAAAATCGGTGGTGGTTTATGCGCTTATTACAGTGAGAATCTCGACTTCATCAGATTGAATCCACCAAAAAATGAATGTTTCGAAGTTCTTTGGTTAACCCACCGCAAAGAAGAAACGCAGTTAGTGTAAGGTATAGTGTAACACCTCCCTGGTCTTGGAAAGAAAAATAGTCTCCAGCAACATATTGAAGAAGCGTTTGGCTGGATCACTGACGTCTATCCATCGGCGGTCATTACTATATGCGGCGACTTTAATGACTTCAATGTTGATGAGCTAGAAGAAATCCTCCCTCTGCAAAGTGTTTTCACTGGTATCACCCATGGACATTCGCAACTCGATTTTGTGCTAACCAATTCCCTTGGTCGCTACCACAGTGCAGAAACATTTTCTTCATCAGTGAAATCGGAACACCTCGGAATAATAGTCAAGCCAAACATTTCAATTTGTCGAGAAAATAACTATGGGTATTTTAGAGACCTTGCACCGTCAAACATCAGACATTTCAATTTAGCCCTGGACCGATTTGATTTTTCGCCAGTGAGTGAAATTGAGGATCCGAACGAAGCACCACAACACTTAATAAGTATAGTTCACTATCACTATGAAGCTCATTTTCCTCTACGAAAAGTGAAGATGTCAAAGAAGGATCCATTCTATGTGACTCCGAGAATAAATTCACTTTTCGAACGAAAAGCTAACTGCAGAAGAAGAATCCAGACCAGAGGGGAAAAGAAGATTTCCGAGGAAATCCAGCATAGCATTATGTTCAATATTGTGGCCAAGAACAACCACAAATCTTCTCGTGGCTTGTGGAAGTATATGAACTCTCTTTCGGGCAGAACCATTTCATTGGAACCAGAAGTGTCATTGCCTTTATCCAATGACCCTCCGAAATTTACTCTACACCAGATTTATTATTCTCTCAGGAAAATTATACGAACATCATGCGGGTATGATGGGGTTCCTTATTGGGTATTCAAGCAGAATGCGCATAACCTTGCTGAACCAATTCTCCATGTTTATAACCTCTGCCTTAAAACAGGGGTTTTTCCCACTTCGTTCAAAACCTCCAAAGTGTGCCTTATTCCAAAAAAGCCAACAGTTGAAACACTAGATCAGTTAAGACCAATCGCAATAACTCCAATCTTATCCCGCCACTTTGAACGTCTGGTTTATGACATGTTTCTATCGGATTCGTATAACAAGTGTTTAAAGAAGAATCAGTTTGGGTTTCGAAAATTTTCATCCACAGACCAAGCGCTTCACAGAATTCTTCAGTTCTGCAAGATGTCGCAAAAGAATGGTTTCGATTATGTCCGCCTGTTTGCCCTCGATCTGAGTAAGGCCTCATGCTCTTATTATTCGAAGAATTTCGGAATTTTCTTCTATTGACAGAAATATTGTTCACTTTATTAGAAGCTTCCTTACAGATAGGCTAACAATGAATGTTCATCACTGCTACCAACGAACCTCAAGGAACGATTCTCGGACCAATTCGTTTCAACATTGTTTACGACGATGTGCAAATATCATCTTCAATAGGCACCCTTGTGAAATACGCGGATGACATTACTTGCTCCATTCCAGGATTCTACCGAAGAGCTGACAAATAAGAGGCAAACGGAGCAAAAGAAGCCATTGATCATATTATTTGTTGGTGCCAAAACAACAATTTCATTCTCAATAAATCTAAATCTCAGGAGCTGACCACACTGCTACGTGGATTGAAAGAAGAAATGTCTCTCTCAAGCATTGCTAACATTCCGAGCGTTAAAAATATTACCCTTCTTGGAGTTGTAATTGATAGAAGATTAAATTTCAATGACCACGTTATCAGTCATACTAAGAAACTCATCAGGACTTTCCATCTTATAAAAAAGTTACACAGTTTATCAATTTCGCGAAAGGACGCTTCCAAACTTTTATACGGTCTGTTTTTGACCCAGCTTAGATACGGGATAACTGTTTGGGGTGGATCTTGTTTTATCTACAAGATTGACTATATCCAGGAAAAGTTCGTCAATTCAGGCATTATAGACTCTTTCAAAAGCATTAATTCACTTGTAAAAAAGCGGATGAAAATCTTTATTCTATCATAGCAAATATGGAGCATTCCCTTAATGACATGATTATTCTGAGGCAATCCTACGCGGAAACACTATTGAGACCAAAGAAGCCGCCCACTGATGTTCTTTCGGGCTGAAAGTTCTCAAAACTGTTCCCTGATGGACATCTGCGATCTTGTTAAACTAATAGATTAGTCAAATGTATTCTGATTATTTAAATAAATTGTTTCATTGTTTCCATGATTCTGTTTTCAGATGTCTCTTTCTTGAAATGAATTTGTGATATGATGCAGACATGTTAATTTTCCATAAAGTTGAGAAATTAAATAGAAAATCAATACAATCTCAACTATTTTTAAATTATGTTCAATATCTTCAATTATTTTACGGATTTCGTATTTGTTGACCAAACGTTAATATCTTTAAAGATTTTTCTATTTAATGCAATTTCCTTCCTAATTATACTGAAAATGGCATTTTTCTTCATGTTTTTCATTAAATTTCCACTTTGGTATCCTTACGGTTATGTTTTCACAAAGAAATTGACTGCTATTTGAATTACATGATATGTCAATAAAATAAGAGTTTGAAAACAATGTCATCAAATAAAAGCAAAACTATAATGAAATTTCGATCCTAGTCTCCGTTTCCATAGTTCGAATTTCAATTTCAAATCTGGATTAAGCATATTTTACTGTATATTCAGTGTGTATATTTTCGCAAATTGAGAATGTTAATTTTCGATTTGTAACCCACCCCTGTAGCGATAACAATGGTATAAAGCCTATTTTGACAATGGGTTTTTTGTTTACATCGTTTTAAGAGTTTTTACACAGTCCTGAACCTGTAACTGCAGAAACATGGAAACATTGTACTAAGAAACTTTGATATCCTTAAAAAATTGATATAATTTTGAAATCAATTAGGAAATATAATGGTAGAAATTTGAACTTTTCATAATTGTATTAGTTTCTTAAAATATATATTGTTTGCTATTTTTAATTTGAAAAATATTTTCAAATTTAAAATTTAAACGATTTTGAAATGCATTTAGCAAAACCTTTAAGTATGTGTTTGTGACTTCTTCTTAAAAAAACAACAAGCGTTTTTTATGACAAATGGGAATCTTGAACTTTTTCAAAAATTCTTAAAAGTAGCACTAAGATTGTAAGTTCTCCTCAATAACATGTTTTTGACAATAGGATGCTATTACCGACTCTTCTTAAATTTTTTAATAGAATCTTTTGATAAACATCATTTTATGAAGGTAAAATTTAAACTTGGAATTCTATCCAAAAATAATTCGAAACTCAATAATGTAAGAATCACGAAGATGATTCAAATGCTTCTTCATTTTCAAATACATGGATGTCACAAAAGTTTATAGTCTATAAGTATTGAATTACAAAATACATATATATTTGAGCGTTACGATTATTTTTTACAAGATTGTTGCTGTTCATATTTAATTTTTTTCCAGTAAAAGCTTATAGCTTCGAAAACCTTCTTAGTTTATCTAAATGCATAACCAGGGTAAATTTGTCCCTGCGAACTGTAGTAGTGCTTTTGTGGCAACTATCATTTCCTAAGGTAGGACATCCTAAACATCATAGCAATTTAATGCATTCTGTAAATATAGGTTTCCGTGTTTTGATCAATGGCTGGGAATATTCTACATATCATAAAAGTTTCAGATGGGTCAAATTCATCCTGATCATGCATATCTAAGTGCAAATGTGCTTATTAATTATAGCTAAAATAAGCGTTGTTCTCATTGTCACTATTCTCCTGATGGGAAGGCGATGAACATCTGTCATAACTGCACTGATCTAATCTGTTAAATTATATGATAATCATATCTAATAATTGCTTTCAATATATGTATTGATTTTCTTCTTGATAAGCTGATTATCCTGTAAATTTGGATGCACTTAGTAGGTTTATTCATAGCAAGGTAAGTCGAAGAAAATGAATCGATTCAAACTTTTGAGCATTGAGGAAAAAGAAAATGGATATATATATATATATATATATATATACATATATATGGGAATTGCAAAAATATTGCATTGAGTGGTAATCCATTAGAAATTTCTAATGCATTTATTGGGAATAGCGATTATTTTAAAAAATCTTATTTTTGCCATTATTTTCACAGTATTCACTCGAACTTAGTTATATTTGGAATTGAGGTAGGTATTATAAAGCTACACTATCCTAAACAATTTCAAAAAGTTGGGAAACGCTTTCATGTGGAAGACTTTAATTTGCCATTAGCAGAGAATAAATTGAGAATATAAGTACTATCACGTTCATTCAAGCGCTCAAAACAGCATATAGCCATCAATTAAATTTTTTGTTTATTTTGGATTATGATGCATTAAAAAACACCCTAATTCGAATTTGGACATTTATAAAGTATTAAATTAGCATATCTGCTATATATCACAAAATATATTAAATTAAACATAAAATATATAATATATTTGTAGCTTAAATTTTAGTGTGGTAATTACTATTTTGCAATGCACATAAATACCAAAACAAGCTTCTTTTTCATTATTGTGAAAATAACAAAGACTTATTATATTGGCAAGTTGCGCATTACATTTAAATGAAACAATATTTGCCATTTTCAGGCAATGATCTGTAGTTGCTTTCTCGGATAATTTAAATAAATGATCTAAATAAATTGGTATCACATGTAGCATGTGTGCCAGACAATGGGGTTAAGTGACATCAAACAAGGGACGATATCATTTCCTTTCGATTTTGAAAATATAAACAAAATTTTTTCAGGACATTGAATTAATAGCTGTAGCTAATTCAGATTCATCTACAAAAATCGGAAAATTTTGATTTTATATATATATATATATATATATATATATATATATGCATATATGTATATGTAAGTGGCACTAAATATTTTGTGGTGCATATGCATATATTTATAGTTTATTAAGAAGTCAGTGAATAGTTGAGAACCACTAATTGACCCCCGTAATCTGCGATCGGTAGACCCATTTGCAACCATGATGCATATAATATATATATATATATATAGGCGCAACCATAGTTCACTGACCACATAAACGGATTCTAAAATGTTCGTATACGCGTATGTACGTGCATATATGTGGGTCTAAATGGTATTGTTTATGGACAAGCATTAAGAATGTAGAATCTGTTAAATATCTATTATTTAGATATGACTGGCGAAAAATGTGGCTCTACATTGCACATTATGTCAAATCGTGCAAATTCCCTTCCATTCAAAACCAGCCAAGCAGCAGTAGCCAGCACCCGTCAGCTTCATCAAACTGCAGGTCCTTTTTACCTATCGAAAACGCACTGTAAAGACCAAGTTTCACAACCCAAAAAAAATTCCCTTTCAAAACAAGCAAGATTTATCCTTTTGCAGCAACATGAAATCTGATTTTCCTGTGGGTTTGCTAATTTGACTAATACACACACTATTAATCAAAGTTTCACTGAAGGAGGCTGTCAATCATACAAGGCAATAAAACATTTTTATCAACCAAAATATTCATGACAAGATTTGGGTTGGGTTTGCAAAAACTTATCAACATTGGACTGTGGATTACTGGCCTTCAGTAGTGTCCACTGATGAAACCACAATCAAACAGCAAAGCACATGGGTTCACACTGGTAACCGCCTTACACCACAACACACCATTCTATTATCAACAGTGCACTGAAAGTTATGGCTTAGGGTGCATTTGTATCCAAGGAACATTATGATATCTGGTTTTGACCTAAAATGACTACTGTCAAATAGAATGGTATTCCACATGTTCCACATGACGAAGTCATATGGTTCTTGAAATGCATGACTACAATTATTTTCAACTTGATGCGATGTCATATCGTCAATGATGCCTAAGTAAAGTTTATCTAAAAGATTATATTCAACATTTATCACACTTAGACTTTTAAAACTTTTGATGTCTAAAAACTACCTTTCTCAGAGCTATGATTTCTTCAAAAATTGAGAGCTAATGGGAGATGTAAAAAGATAGTGTAAATCTTAGAAACTCAACTTCATTAGACGAACTCTGTAGCATGACAAAGAAAGAATGGTACATAATAATAACCCCTGCAATTAAATAATTCTTTGAATCACTGCCTCGACGAGTTATTAATTTTTTTGTACTGCGTGATGTTCCTAACTTCACCCAAAAACTAGATCCCCAGCATAGCATAAATATTCTTATTAATAAATATATTTATGCAAAAACCTTAGTACAATACTGCATACATATTCATGTACATGTATATATATATATATATATATATATATATATATATATATATATATATGTTTAATAAGTTATGTTATAACTTAGTTGATTGTTCAATAGCTCGTTCTTATTAGTGTAGTTGATTTGGAATAGAAATTGATGGAAACTTTGCAATGCGCTTCTTTTCAATGCATTTTTCAAAGAATTCGATTTTGAGATGACTTTTGTGCATCGGTAAATGTAGATTACATAGTGCTACGAAATTAGTCTTTTCATCAATAGTGAGCAATTTCGAATGAATATATGTAGAAACTTATGGTCTCAATTTAATGTTAGGAACCGGTTTCGATTTCTCAATCATCTTCAGTACAAATAATCGGGAATATAATTTTATACTTACTTACTACATTAAATGGCGTTAAATATGCATACACTTAAAATATGTATACATATATATATATATATATATATATATATTAGGGTGCCCCAAAAAACTCGACCTTTTTTGATTGTTCTGTAACTTGGTCCAAATTTGCATTTTGGTGAAAAAATCATTTTGTGAAAATAGCTTTGAAATCTAACATCATTTAAAACCTTAGAAGTGACGTCATATTATTGAAATTTTTAGTGAACGATAAAAGTAGCAAAAATTTTCATACCTCGAAAACTACTCAACATAGAAACTTGGTTGATAGCTCATTTGAAGCAGAAAGTAAATTGTCCTAGCTAACTTTAATACATTTTAGGGGCCTTAATGGTATTGTTTAGGAGTTATTTACAAATGAACTATTTTTTCACATTATTTCATTGCTTTTTCACACATTTTCATATAATTCAACAGAGGTAGCAGCTTATTTATCACATGTGCTGTAAATACTTTAACATAGTTGTCTGAACAAAGTCTTAGGTCCTACTTCATGAACATATCCAAATCAGAAATCCGAAATAATTTGATGCATTTCAAAAATAAGATAGGTAGGCAAACATATAAAATTGGTTGAAAAACTTTAAGAAATCTGAATTGCGCTCAAAACCACCATAAAATTTGAGATTGTTTGCAAGATAGTTCACAGTCAGTTTTCATAGCAAAACAATCAATAGCTAAAGTTTCACAGAATAGTTTTTCTGGTACTGATACCATTTTGTTTGACGTTTCAAGCTACTTTTTCGGCATGCTTTTCACCATTTGATTGTATGCATGGTTGATAGTAGCCAGTAGTTCCTGGTAGCTTTTCAGTTTTTCAGCTGATGGTGATAAGTGTATATCTGTCACTATTGACAAAACAATTTCAGCAGCATCATTAGCACAGGGCAACTTTTCAATTAACTTTGTTGCTGTTACGTAATCTGGATATTTAGGTCATTCTTTAGGTTGGTGCTTAAGAAAGCTTGATGCATTTTGGACTAAATCTACTAGTGCAAAGCAATCACGGCCTATCAAATCTTGAATGTGGGTTGTTTGATTGATTTTTGGCATTCTGATAAGCCTCTTGCCTTCCATTCCTAGGTTTTGCTTTACATTGTGGTCATTCAACTTCCTCCACATTAAAACTTTTTTAAGCAATGATGTGTGATCACTAAAAGGGGAAAACACCACATTTATTTCTGAGAAATACCACGTGATTTTCCAACTTTCCTTGATTTAATTCAGCAAAAAAAATGGGGTATGAATTTAGTGTTTTTGGATTGGAGCTATTGCTCCATGAGTTTTGATGCTATTGATACAGTCTATATACATTATTAGATGCGTGTTGAATAGTTTACGATAAAAATATTTTTATTTTTGAAATTTCATCAATTTTTTCATGAAGGGGCACCTATGTCCTTATTCAGACAACTACGTTAAAGTATTTACATTACATGTGATAAACAAGCTACTACTTCTTATGAATTATATGAAAATATGTGAAAAAGCATTGAAATAATGTGAAAAAATAGTTAATTTGTAAATAACTCTTAAACAAAACCATTTAGGCCCCCAAAAGTGTATTAAATTTAGATAGGAAATTGTACATTCTGCTTCAAATGAGCTATCGATCAAGTTTTTAAGTTGAGTAGTTTCCGAGATATTCACATTTTGCTACTTTTATTCTTCACTAAATTGTCAATAATAGGACGTCACTTCTAAGGCGTCAAAGATGCTAGATTTCAAAAATATTTTCACAGAGTGATTTTTTCACCAAAATGCTAATTCGGTTCAAGTAACAAAAAAATCAGAGAAGGTCGAGTTTTTTTGAGACACCTTAATATATATATATATATATAATCCGTTTTATATATGCTGCCCAAATTTGCATTTGACTCTGATTAGAATTCTTATAGAAACTGGAAAATGGAATGTATACCTATTCCAATAATAGAGTGATAAGATTGTATAAGCATACAAAGCATCAAATAATGAAATACCCTTCAAACTAAAGATTCAAAGACTAATCTACTAATTATCATAATCTTCTAAGACTAGAAAACCTTTTATTGGCTTATAGATATTACTGTCTATTTTATTTATATACTTATTCAATCATCTTTTTTGGTAACTGCAACAAATATCTTCGTATGAATATTTTTACTACAAAATCAGTCAAGATAATTATGTATTTATGCGAACTTCGTGATTTTTTGAGAGACATTAGAAATGGGAATGAGGTTAGCGTTAAGAATTACATGTAGGAGGTCGTAGTTATCGTATGAGTACTGGTTTTCATAATGAATGAGAAATTAACAATCACACCTTAGTTGTAGCATGTATAATAATAATTGCTGATATTTAGAAATGAAAAATATTTCTTTTATTTTGGCAAATTGTGTCGATAAGTAACGCTTTTAGGCTGTTTTGTGTTAACTATAATATATTCTGCACTTCTCTGTTTAACCCATTAGTTATTACCGTTATATTTTTAGAACAGGGCAAGAATCAAATGTTATACAATATACTATTTTATTTATTGATAAATCGTTATTTGCATACAGCCAAATGTTTGATAAAGCGCAGAACACAACTTCTGGTAAACTTTTTGTTGTGACATTATGCTCCTTAGCTGCGTATTTCTTCTTCTAACACACGAAATGATCGGTTTGTTTCAACATTTCCAATTGACAGGATGGCTAAATGTGATTACTCTCGATAGCAGTATCGACTTTTATGGAAGGCGAATACCATGGGCTTTGCGCTTTTGGGGTCGCGCTAAGCAGTTATCACCAAAAAGGTATTAGTAAATTTCAAAAAAATGAAAATTAAATAGTTCACAAAATGAATTCAACAATCATATTGCTAGTTGCATTTGAACACTAGATTATATATTTTAATACGCACACTATGATTTACAATAAATACGGCTTTTTGGGTTTAATGTTATAATTGAAAGATATTTATGATCTACCATATTCACTGAATGATTAATTGGCTTTTAGCAAGTATGTTTTAATTCAATTAGCTTTCAAAACCAAGAAGAATTTCTTTATAAATATTATGTTCGAGGAATTTATTATAGCTATTTGTTCTATCCTACTACAATGTTTTATCTTTTTATGCATAGCACATTTTCATGTTGATTCATTTTTTGTTGAAATTTAAGATTTGATTAGTTGAGAAACTATACAGAACTGTATTAAATATATGCTAAGATTGTCAAATATAAGTTATATATTTATATATTTAGCAGCAATTATGTATATGCATTAAGATTTTCCTGAATATATTATATTATGTTATTATTACATGATTTTAATTTATACATCACGTTATATTTCACAATAATATTAAAAATAACAATCATAATAATGATAATAATAAATAGGCTGGCATGTTACTTAGAGCAGAATAGATTGATACCAGAGGAGCAGAAGGGATGTAGGACGAAGACAAGAGGATGCAAAGATCAGTTGTTGATAGACCAGGCAGTGGTGGAGAATTGCAGAAGAAGGAAGACAAACTTGGCAATGGCATGGATAGACTACAGGAAGGCATATGACAGCATTTCACATAAGTGGGCATTGAAGACGTTAGAGGCTAATGGAGTTTCGCAGAAATGGGTTGAGTTTCTAGAGAGGGAGATGGGAAAGTGGCAGACTGAGATAGATGGGCATAGGTTGAGGTTTAGACGGGGTATATTCCAGGGAGACAGCTTAGCGCCACTACTGTTTGTAGTTAGCTTGATACCTATCACAGAAAAGTTAAAGGAGACAGGCATAGGGTATAAGATGGAGAAGAATGGTAGAGCAGTGAGTCACCTGTGGTACATGGACGACCTGAAGATGTACGCTAGTTCAAGGAAGATGTTGCAGAAGCAAGTGGAGACATTGGAGAAGGCAAGCAGAGATTCAGGGTTGGAGTTTGGATTAGGAAAGTGTGCAGCAGTGACAATGACTAGAGGCAAGTGTGCGGATGGGGATGGCTTGAGGACAAGCAGTGGGGATAAGATTGAGGAAGTTAAAGAGGGGTACAAGTACTTAGGTGTGATAGAGAAAGACAGAACAGATCACGAGGAAATGAAGATGAGGCTAAGGAAAGAATACAAGAGGAGAGTAAGGAAGGTACT
>CABFPE010000113.1:396282-426154 GCA_900660155.1 Hofstenia miamia | reverse complement strand
CAAGTACAAGTCGCCTTATTTCAATTTTGGTTTTCCCACGGTTTAAATTTCTGCGTACCGCGTGGCTTTGCAGAACTGTGTGCAGGCGTATCGTCCACACGTAATTTTGTCAAACCATTTTGGCGACTACTACTTGCCGAAATTAAACTATCAAAATTAATAAATGCATTTTCCAAGAATTAACATAAATCATCGATAGAGTTTTGAGTGTTCTTTCTTGGATGATGCTACAATGTCCATCCTGACATTAAACAGGCCCTCCCTTGGATCCCGGGAGGGATGACGAAATGGCTGGTTAGTTACCTCCTGTAATCAAAGCACGCAATGTATGATCGGGGTGAATCCCCAGAAGCTTATTAAGTGTGGTTTTGTACTTAAATGAGTAAGGAGTATGGGAATGGAACACTGGAGTTTCTCCTATTTAATAAATTTAAAATTTAAATTTAAAATTTAAACAACGTTTCATAATTTTGTTTTTGGTACAAATAATTCATAGAGGCAAACGAGTAAGATTTAGGTTTTAAACTGTCAATATTGATAAAGAAAGTTCCAATTATTTATATTCAGCATTGATGTAGAATCCGTTATATTTTACATGGTACTATTCGTATTTGTTATAATGATATGTATGTTACACAATAAATATGATAAATAAATTTTCTGTGGTGAAATTGAATTTTAGGCCGATTTATAATTTAGAGGTTTACTATAATTTTTTAATATTTTTCATGATCCACAAGCTGCACATTGATCAGTGATTCGTGTGATTATTATTCTGATTACTGTATTAGCAATGGTATGATATATGAATTGACCCACTTGATTTATAGCTGTTACTGTTCCCATTCGATCGACAGTGTAGAATTCTGTTGAATAAACTATGAATATTTAATTATTTATTTTCACTTTAATTACATACTACTACTAAACTCGGTCAACTATCAAATTTTGTTTGAAAAAGTGGAAACCTTCATAATTAATTTACAAATGACAAATTTAGCTGAGAAGAGCTTTTCAAATTTGCTTCATTCGTTCGCAAAACAACGAAGGAGCTTGCACTTGAATGATAATGTAGGCTCCGTCTTAGTGACTTGCCACCATGGATTTCTGCTCTTGTAAGTAATAAACAGCCACAAGGCTCTCATTAATACTTATGTCTATAAGACAGTTTGCTTAATTCAAATAAATTTTGTTGTCCTCTAAAAATAAGTAACGTTTTTATTCCAATATTTTTTATTTTTAGAAATTAAATTCATGAATATAAGAAATCTTACCTAAACCAACGCCAGGGGTTAATGGCGAAAAAAAATCGGTATGGGGGTCCACAACGGAAAAAGGTTGGGAAACCCTGCTCTAGATCATTACAGTTATTCAAGAATTGATTCCCAATTACCAGTATCAAACATTAAATACATATGCGTACTATTTTTCTGGCAAATTTTTACGGATTTAATGAATCTTTAGGAATGTATATGTTTGAATTACGAACTACTCTAAAACAGGTTGTGTTATGAAACTGCAATTATATAAGAAACTTGGGAGTGGGTACAATATTAGACTATTTTAGTTGCTGAAACAGTAAGTAGCAGTAAATAAGACAAGTTCATACTGTATCATGTGCACAACGCGCAGCCCTGGTTGAACGCATTAATGAGCGTGCTATTGCAAAGGGGGCTCGCATCCATGCTAGACAAAAACTGTGTAGTATGGGTATTATCTTACTAATGCTTGCGACCAACAAAAAACATAGTTTCTTAGTCAGCCTTAACAATCACTGTGTATGGCTAGGTGAGACATGCAGTTATTTAAGTTCATGTACCTAAAAGATATTTATCACTTAAATTTGAATTGAGCTGAGATACTAATTCTACTAATTCTATAAATAGAACAAAATAATGTGGTTTAGGATTATATTTTCAAAATAATACTGATCTTTATTTTTTATATTTTAAAATTTTAAAAAATTCTCAAGCCCTAACCTCATATTTCGGGCAAAAAATTACAGACTCCCCAGAAAAAAATCGATGCCGTAAGCCTATGATTAAATATATTTGATTCCAACCTGTTATCTTCCTTGTGCATGAAAATGGTTTCGTTTTTGTGTTATATTCAGGAGCAAGTTCCGAAAAAAGAATGAATTATATCAAAAACCTTTCTCGATATTCGGACATTTCTTTTAAAGATGTGTTCATTAAATTGAGGCACATTTTCTTTGCAAAAAATTGTATTTTAGATAAAGATTTATTTGTATCAGCAAACATAATTTCAGAAGTCAAATTTTTATTTGAAATTAATAGAGATTCATTCGATGCTGCACCGACCACACAGCTGCAAATGTTAGTAAGTGAAGAAATTAAAGCATTATTTTCAATACCATCTATTCCTGCTAAGTAAATATTATGTAGAAATTAAATAATCGTTGTTGATTGCGTCCTATTGGCTACTGAACTTATCAACTGTTTTAATCTCAATTAGAGTTGCTTTTCAAAGATAATTATAGCAGTCGTCAGCCTCATCGACTGATTAAAATCCCAATTACACCCAATATCCTTGAAAGTAGTCTTAAAATACTTTTCCGAATTTTTTATTCAATCCTTAATTATAGGTTTGACCAATAAGTTTTTAATATATTCACAAATAACAAAATGTTCTACTGCTTAATATCTCTAGGTATTTTGTAGTTTTAATAAGAGTAATACAGCTCCATTGCTAAGTTTTTATCATTGATGTACGTGTGCCTCTGTATTCATGTGTTAGGTTGGGCTGAGCTGAGCCTAGTGGTGTGCGGGCCGGTCCGATGAGCGCCGGCGGCCTGTCGCGCGCGGGCTCGTGCGGCCTGAGATCTTAACGGTTGGGCCACGGGCTGGAATAGAGAAGAAAAGAATATTGTAAGTCTATTGTGTTTACTATATCTCAAAACACAATATCTCTGTTTACAATTATGTTTGCTATATCTCAAATCACAACTTTACTATATCTCAAATCTGGTATATTTGATCGCTGAGTGAACAGCTGATAGTAATGTTTTTATTGGATCTGGAGTAATTTACAGATATATAATGAAATCACGTGATTAATTTGGAAGTGCGTTGGACGATGTGATTTATGTGCAATGCATGTGCGAGCGAGTCACGGGCGGCTAAAACAACAATAATGGGCGGGCTCAATGTTGAACAGCGGGCGCGGGCGGGTCGGAAAAATCGGCGGCCCGCATATCACTAGCTGGGCCTCGACTGAAATGAATTGGTTGACCATTTGCCTTAAGATATTAGAATTATTCATTTCCACTGACACATCTGAGATTTAGTACACATGTGATGCTCATCTTATGTTTTAATAAAAGTGAAAGTCTTGTTTTCATTTAATTGTAAATATTTATTATTTTAGATTGTAATTGTTCATATCTTAGATAAAGTTTGAACTATTCCAGATTAGCAAAATTTGAAAATATAGAAATGTAAATAAAGCAAATATATATTCAGTACTTTTCTTATTTAGATGTATTTTTGAACAATCGATTTTTTTAATTTTACCAATTTATGTTTAGATTAATTTTTTTCCTTAATAGAAGACGGAAAAATAAAAGCTTGTTGTAGTGTCGGTATTGGAATTTTCATTGTTAGAATTCAGTAGCTTAAAAATCGAATGCATTTAAATGAAATATTAACTATGTTTTTGAAATTATTTTGTGCATCTTCTTCATTATTGATGTGTGGGTATGCTACATTCAGATTGTGGGTCCTGTTCAGACTTGTCAACGAGCCGAGCCGAGCCGAGCCGAGCTTGAGCACAGTATTTGCTATACAACGAGCCCAAAACGAGCCTATTTTAGGAAAAAGCAAGTTTATTGTTCTGCTTGTTAATTTGATTATGGAGATTTTTCATATTTTTTTCCATTCAGTATCCCTTTCCTGTAATCTTATTTAAGAAATGTTTATTAAATAATAGGAAGAGCTATGTAAAAAATTCTTTGAGCACAATATTTTTTAAAAAAATACCGAGCTAAAACGAGGCTCATTCAAAGATTTTATGTGGCGAGCCGAGCCGAGCCGAGCCGAACTTACACAAAATTTAAACTAGCCGAGCCCAGCCAAGCCGAGCTTGGTCCTATTACATAGAAATTTAACTGTTTCAAGCGAAATTGAATTTTTAAAATGATTTTCCTTTTTACGCTTTCCAAACGATGTTATGTCGGTTCTTCTGCGAATGCATTCATGTAATTTTTTCAATTGACAGAATTTTATTAAAATGTAAATTTAAAAATTTTATAGAAAAATGAATTTAAGACAATAACAGAACTTTGATATAATATTTATTAATTTATAGAGTATTAACGTTCCAATAAGGAAATCAACTTGCAAAATGTTCTGATGAAATTTATTACATTAAATATGCCAAGTAGAAGCCAAAATTGTGTGGGTCAGCAATGTGCAATTTGCCTATAACTGGCAAATTCTAAATATGCCTGGAATTGTTATTTTTAAAGACTAGTATGATTAAATGTGAATAAAAATTTATCAAAAGTAGTTATTTGAGCGATTACTTTATCAATGTTCAACCTTGCCTTTTTCATTAATTTTAATGTTTTTGACATAATGTAATAGCAAACGTTACAAATCAGTAGGTGTAATTTTAGAGAACTTCCATAACTCAACAGGAATTTAACAGTTTTATGAGGCATCTTGAGATACGTTAAAAGCATTGTAACAGAAAGCATTTCTATTCAAAACATGCTATTAAATTGCAAAACCACCCAATAATACCAATCCAAATATGTGAATCTTACTTGTTATTTATTGATTAATCTGTTGGAACATATCAAAAGGATAACAAACGTATTAAATAATCAAATAGATAATTTGTAGCCCAATTTTATGTAATATTATTTATGAATTCCATTAACCTTTTTTATTTTGCTTTTTTGCATACGTCGTTTAAAGGAAGAGAGAAATGCAAAATTCCACTTCCCCTTTATTTTCGTTAATAATGATCCCTTTGTTATGAAATATGACTGTTAGCTCATCTTAACATTAAATGCACAATATTTTTCAAAACGAGGTCAGAAAAATATGCAAATGCTTGTTATATCATAAAGATAAAATGAATCGATGCGATTTTATCCTATAATTTTACCTGTGATACAAATTTCACGTACTGTGCAATCCCTTATTACCTTTGTAACAAAAATGTATCATGGGGAATAAAAAGAGCTAAATACGAAACAAAAAAAATTTAATGGAAGTATGCCATTACTACAATCTGACAAAATGCCCACATAAACATTTTTGGCAACGATATAGACTCAAATTTTAAGTAAATGAATAACACTAAATTTCATGAGATAAAACTTTGCAATGAGCTTTCAGCTAATCAAAATTTTGATTATTTTTAAAAAATGTGGGTGGGGTGCAAAATTTCACCTAATAATAATAGGGTCAAAATATACTTGCATAAATCAGTATAAAATGAGATTTTCTTATGAAGACAATATAAATTTACGATCAAGATTTATCAAAATAACATCTTAAATGTTGCTTGTTGGCTTAAGTTGCAATATATTTTTGTTGCATTAAATTTTAATACACATTGCGTTTGATAGTTTCTGCCTTCAAATGAATTATTAAAAGTTAATATACTTTATAAAATACAGTTTTCCTACTGTTAATACGATATCTTAAGTAGAGACGTTAATGATTCATTATGTACTCTGTTATGGAGCGTCTTATTTCAAAATAACGATCACATTGAAGAATAGAGAACGAAAAAATATTTTTGAAATTCAAACATTCGAAGTCTTTTATATTTTTTGTATCTTTCAGGCATAATCAATTAATTAATAACTCATTTACATGAACTACCGGTATTTGAAAATAAATCCTAAAATTTTATGGATCTAGATTTTGTACATTTTCGAAGCAAAATGTTTTCACAACGCTGTAACGCAGATATTTTAAATTTTAACCAGATAATGATAATAAGATACATGTGTTTGGTTATAATTAAAGACGAATTGGTCTGTTAGTTGCTGATTGAAATACTTCTAATTGCTGTTGCCACCACAAATATAAAAATTTAATTTGCAGCTAAGAAAATTTCATTGCTTTAAATATGCGATATTATAAATATTTCAACACTATCATAGGCATGCATTTTACGGATAAACAAAGAAAGCTATGCTTCGCAACATAAAGCAATGTCTGGACGCCCAAAAACTTTCACAAAGTATGAAGAAATGTCTTTAGTAGCAGCATCTTCATCCAATTCTTTTATGATCGTCAGAAAACTAAAAATGGAAGCTCCAATCAATCAGACATCATTTAGCCCACAACGGATGTCATCGAAGAATTTCTGCCTCGAAATTAGGGCTCAGTCATTTCAAAAAAGACCTTCATGCTGTCCCACTGAATTGAAGCATTTGAAGCGCCATTTTCTCAGATAAATCAAAGATTCATGAATTAGACCGTATGTTCAATGGCCTTCTAAAATGTATTATAAAGCTGAATATTGCACAAAAACAACTAAATTATAGCCAGGCCATAATGGTTTGGGGAACAATATGGCATGATGTATATAAACTGTACTGGTTCCATAAATGCAATTGAATGCTTTTCCAGGAGCTCCCTCAACTACAAACTCTGAATTGCTCTTTGAACAAGATTACGCCAACATGTCACACACCCCGATGGACACACATTTTTGGATAATCTTAACATAAACTTGCTTAGAAGCTATCCTCCTCAGAGTCCTGATTTTCAATAATTGAGAACCTGTGGAAACGTTAAAAAACCGTGTAGTTCTCAAAAGCAAAACTTCATTAATGAGCTCTGGAGCATCACAGAGGAAAAATGCACCTAAAAATAAAGAAGCTTTTATGAATCGTTGTTTAGGCGAATTACTAATATTAGTGAGCAATTTCAAAGCATTGCCGCGTAGCAATCTTTCCATGTTTCATTCAAAACCCACATCTCAAGCAAAAGTTATCAACATTTTAGTTCTCGTTTTATTATTAATTAATATTTTGGTGCAAACAACTGTAAATTATCCCCATTTGTTTATGATGTATATTAATGATTTGCCTTTAAGCTGTAACTTTAGTAAGATATTTTATGTATGCCGATGACGTTTAAATTATTCCTCTCTGATATTAACAATATTGTAAATGATTTCACGGAAATACAAATGTGGTCAAAAAATAATCCCTTATCTTTCAATATCGACAAATTCAAATTTACTAGTTTTGGTGATGAAGCAACGCAGTCCATTTGTCTCATAATAGCCCCAATTATAGCAAACGATTTTGTTAAAGATCTGGTACTCATAATAGGACCAAACCTCTCATGGTCTGCTCGCTATTTGAAAAAATTAAAAACTTGTAGTTATCTTTTTTCTAATATTAAACCCAATGTTCCTAACTCAACTCCTTTTACAAATCATTCTATACAAATCATTCGTATTATCATGTCTAAGTTATGGCTCAATTCTGATGGAATTATTCTCCTTCATAATTGACAAGCTAGAAGATGTTCAACATAGCTGCTTTAAGAGGATACTACCAGGACTTGATTATAATCACAATTAATACCCTTAAAAATTCCTCTGACATCTACAATTTTCAATTACTTGATTTAACTGACCATTATGATTTAAAATTATCAAAAATAATATCAGAATGTCTACCAACAAACTACCGTTCTTCCAACGTTACAATCTTCAAATCAAAGGATATAAGAAAAGAATCAATCGGATCTTTTTATCTAAATTGCTATTCTTTCTAATTTTAAACATCAAAGTGCTTCCATAACTTTATACGGATAATTGAAACACGTAAAAACATCATTCAAAGATTTCGTCCAACAACAGTTTTTAAATAACTTTGACTATTCTATTAAAAATAATTGAAAGAAGTGTGCAATATATTTATGCCGTTTCTGTAGATTGCCTTATGTACATTATTAATGTAACTTTATTATTTATGTTACTGTTTAGTATCAATATATGGATAATAAATCTTATTATTATTATTATCATTTTTATTATTATTATTATTATTATTATTAAAGTAAAACGAGTTTTTAGAAATCCAGCAATCTTGATATACATCAGTTCTTTGAAATTAATAGAAGCTGATAAAGTATTTTGTTTTTCAAGTTTAACTGAAATTTTCGCAATGATTATACCCACATGATATAATAGCATTGTGAAATATCTCGTCGGAGTTGCTTAGATTTTCTAATGGTTTCCATAACAAAATTTCGTGAGCCCATATCAAACAACTGTATTATTACGAGTGATGTCCCACAAAGATCCATCTTAGATCCAATGCAATCTATAGCTGTCATAAAGTTTTTTCCAAATAGCTATCAATCAGTTTGCTAGGTAATTTTTTTGTGATGATGCAGATATTTTGAAGATCTAGTTATTAATTCAGAAAGAATTACAAAAATGCGCTACAGCTAATAAAGTAAGACATAACTTCAACAAATTTCAATTAATGATTATGAATTTTCATTCACAGATCAAAAATAGAAATTGAACATTTTCACATTATACTTCTAAGTAAGGGGTGTACCGTAACTTCGACGCGGTTTTCGATTAACGTTGAATTATTCAAACTGACATATTTTCTACTCATTTGTTAATAAAAGGAAAGCATATTGATACAAAAGCTATACATTCATGGTATATGTGCATCTAAAAGCAATTAACATAGATATCGAATCATTCATTATCACACTTCAAAATCGTCATTCCATTCCAACAGCATCATTTCAAATTCGTTCCTTGTTCCACATCTTTCTTATTGCGCCTTCTGAGACGATCCAGCCATCAACCTCCGGAAGATTTTTCTTGATAAAATAGGCTGAGTGACCTTGGCAAATATAGTAATGCACAAGAACATGAACAACGGTACGCTATGTTGTTATCTTTATTTCACCTTACATCAATGATTTGAAATTTAAATCTCACTTACCCAAGATATCGAACAATTAAAAATTACATTCTAAAACCAACATTTCTAAAAAAATGAATGCAATGATTAATGCGTTAAAAGAATACAAAATGGGTCATTAATAATGCTAAAGACTGTGTGAGACAATTTTTCAAAACGTATAGAAAATATATTGATAGTAGTAGTTCGATATATGAATCTAAACTGTAACTTATCGGAGATCAAAAACCTCGTCAAAGTTATGGTATACCCTTTTCATTAAGGATTTAAAAGTCAATAAGTCTTATCGTGGTCATTTCACATGTCTCAAAAAATTGAAAAATCGAGTGTGCCCTTTTAAAATTGCGAATAAATGCACCTTCAAATCTGATGTCATGTACTAAATTCAAATTATTCAAATCCATCGTCGTACAAGTATATCTTATGTCTCTCCTATTTTGTATGCAAACTCCATAGTTATAGATAAACTTGAAAATTTCAAAAAAGGCTTACGATGGATTAGTAATACAAAAATAATTTAATTTACTACGATCTCTTGCCAGTTTCTTTATTTATTAAGTGAAGGATGTTTATAAATTAATGAATATAATCCATAATAAATGTGATTTAATCAATATCTTAGACTGTTTTATTTGAATTTAAAATCAGTCTAAAATCTAAAGAGTTTCTATTTATCGTAAAGGAAACGCAGAAATATTCTTCGAATCATTAATACTTTAAAGAGAACTTGTCGTATTGTTGACTAACTAATTCTGAAGTAAAACTTTGACTTTTTTGAAAATCCAAGAATTAAAAAAAACTGTATTTTTTAAATGAATTTAAAATTAATTTTTGGAATATTCATATGAATGTAATGGATACAAACGGTTGTTTTTATGATATCCATTAATTGCAAATATATATTAGTTGTTTGTTACACTTTTATTATGGGCTATCTACATTTCAATAAAGCTTAGCAACAGTAGTAGTAATAACTGCATTTGAAATTATAAAATCATATAATTTAAATCACTAGCTTAAATTTTCAGTTGTCATAGATGTCATTTATGTGATAATTTGACCAGTAGTCAAATAGCGAAAATTAATTCATTTTATTTTTGGTCGTTATAAAACGGCTTTATTCAAAAATTAACGTTGCTTTATTTTCATTTTAAAATCAAATATCCATTATTGCATCTTTCTTATTTGAAAAAATATTCTAAATCTAAAAAAATTTAATTTCATCTAATGAATGCTGTTTGAAACGATAAATAGCTAATTTGTTAATGTTATACTTTTGAAATATTTATAGAAAGGAGAAACCTTGGTAATTCTATTGATTAGTTGAATAGGTTTTCCTTATAAAATTTGAAAATATTAAGTTTAAACAGACCTTAGTCATCTATCCATCCAGTGGAAGGTCCTCCCACCGTCTGTAAATTCTATTCTTAGTTAAAATGTAAATCAAATTCAACAATTAGATAGTAATTACATTCTTAAATAACCATGCACCGCATAATTGTTGTTAACTAAATCATTAGTAAGGTAAATGAAATATCAAGAGTAAGAAAATAACAACTATGTTAAAAGAAACATTTGCAAGACTTCTGGGGGATATATATATATATATATATAAAACCTGATTGTAGTTAATTGATTAAGCTATTTTCCAATATTGGGTATCGAAAAGGCATCTTAATATTTGATTTTGGAATGATTAGAAAGTATTTTTGATTTTCTAACGACTTGATTTTTTAATAGATACATAACTATCACAAATGAACTTTTTTAGATTATATTTATGCCTAAGACTTACACAGGAGGCCTTGTGAAAAGTCATGCATTCCTTTAAACTAAAATAGATTTAGGTAAGTAATTTGTTTTAATCTATAAGTTCAGGGCTTGTGCTGGCCATTTGTCAATCCTCGCTTTTCTACTACATTCTTTTTTGCGACGCTGTGAAGGAATCAGTTTTGAGAATTTTTTGCAAATTCGTAGCAAACATATTTTTGCGGGAACATAGCAAAATTAAAAATTTCAAGCAATCAATAATATTAACATTTACTTCATTATTGCAATGATTGAGATCAGTTGTGTAGTCCTATTGTGTTAACAATGGGGGCATTTTTAAACAAAAAAAATTGGTACATCATACCCATCATAAAATGGTTACACACACCCTCCTATTCGGTTTGTACCAAGGAAACAAAAAAACTAAATTAGTAATTAATGAATTGAGATCTCTGGTAGCTTCGGTTTGACACATCGGCTTTGACAATCATCAGCTGAAGCGAGTCTAAGCAACCGGTTGCATTTTCCTTACTAATGCAATACAGTAGGCGCTTTATAACACACCACGCTCTATAAGTCCATTGATAATAAACCAATCCCTGATACATCCAATTTAGTGAGGAATTAATTTCTAAATTGAAACCCCATCTATTTATAAATCCAACACCCTGATTAATAAATCCAATTTTTCTAAGCAGAGAATGATCGACTCATGTATTGAATAGCCAAACTTATTGTAATTGAGATATCATAGATGATACTGAGGTTAAAATTTTTGCTCAAGAGGATACAAAACGCATGAATCCGTTGGATGCCATGTCTATGATCCAGGGAGCATGGAATAAGTTGTTTCGAACAACATCAAAAACGATTAGATCAAAGCCGGATTTACTGCTGTTGGGACGGAACTTGTCATTGAAGAACCGAAGCAACTACCAGCTACCTACTTCCAATTATTTTGATAATATCATTAAATTGGTTATTTGTAGAAGTTTGGTTTTCATTCCATAATTTTTGCAAAATATCATTAAATTGGTTATTTGTAGAAGTTTGGTTTTCATTCCATAATTTTTGCATTTGAAACAGATGCAAATATATTTTCAAGGAGTAATCGATGTTCTAGTGTAAAATAAATCCAAAATAGCCTTGTTCTAACGTAGATTTACTAAGCAGGTTCTACTGTATATGTATATGTATTATTGTCTTCCTCTCCAGAATTGTTTGCACGAGTATAAAAATTAGTGAAAAGTGCCAAACAGTCATTCTATATTATTAATAGTGGCTATTCACCGAGTGTCGATCACCCAACCAACTTTTCTATAATGGATATCAAGATCCTTAAATATTTTTTGTGTTTTTCTTCTGATTTTGTCATTGAGGGTAGACCGTGTAAATCTATCACACAATGGTTTAAGGTGAAACGTTGAATTGATTAAATTCATGATATATCGTGAATTGCGAGTTCCAGGCTGTGGTTTACTTGACCACTTGATAGATCAGTTCGCCACCGTGTAGCAAGCAACTTTCCTGGGTGGATATTGGAATGCTAGAAAATGAAACGAAAAAGTCTGAATTTTTAAATAAGATGAGCCTCCATAGGCCCCCACCCTTAGCATAAAAAATTTAACAAGTGGGGCAGCCCCCCATGAGCATCCAACCCACTACACCTCTGATTGTGATATAATACCATCGTTTTTTCCTGTATACGACGATATAGGCTAAATGAAATGTGTTTTGGGATAAATCTGCTTAATTCAGTGTGAAATTGAGTTGTTTGCGGGAGGCTTGGATTTCTTTGTTATTAATGTTTTAAGCCGGACGCACACATCAGAGATGTTTCGAGAAAATTGATTTAACTGCTCTTGGAAGTGTGTGCGCTGTTTTGGGAAATTGTATGAAACATTGTTAACAATGATAAGCATAAAACATTGTTGTTTTCAATTATACAGTAGGTGTTGCAAGTAATGATTAGGGAAAATGAATTAATTGTTGAGTGGCATCTTCCTGATGTGTGTGCCCGGCGTTAGTTTTATATTTGCCAACTATTGTTTCTTGAGTCGCCATGTTTCTTTTTATAAAGTAATTGACAGTTTTGAATTTCTATGATTATTGTTTTATATCGGATGATATGAGATCAATATATTTTGATTGCTAGTTACATTTTTAAATATACGCTTGAAAAGCACCTGAATTTCGAACAAGGGAAATATTTTTGCTTTTTTGCTTTAATTTTTTATAGAAAACTAAATAAACAAAATTTGTTGCATTTGCATTTTTTCAAAGGTTTATTATTATGAGACCTTAGTTACAATTCAAATTTCTATTAACGTCGTTATGGAATTACTAAATAAATACATGTATTTTATAAATTTCATAGTTTGCAATTGTGTTTTATTAGGTATTAACACCAAAGACCAAATCTTCTGGATCTTATTCCTTCTTGGTGTTTTTGTCATTGAAACTATTAAAAGCAAAAAATAACATGATTATGAACGAGCAGTGACACGTTGCTCTATCTTTTTGAAAAGCAATTACAGGATTACATGCAATGCAGTTATGTGCACTTACCGAACCAGTATATGTAAGTACAGTTTTATATCGATCACTCAGGATTACTTTCCAAAGCATTATACAATATCAAATTTTATAATGTATTTTAGCAAGTCGGTGAATATACTGTCTCCTTCATGGATAAAAATTAATCTTTCATTTTCAATTTGAAAATGATCACTTCAATTTACTAAGACTACGACAGAATGAAACTTTTTTGAATATGAATTAGCCTTAATTTCGGCTTGGGGACAGAAATTTTTCCATGCAACTCATTGTGGGCTAAATATTGGCTCCTTGATGTATTGTTTAAATCTGACCCATTGGAGGTTCTATTTTTAGTTTTCTGCGAATATGGGAAGATTGGATGTAAATGCCACAGCTAAGGAATTTCTTTCCCGTTTTGTGAGAGCTTTTGGACTGCTAGACCTGATTTCATCTTGCGAGCAAAATATACACCAATGATAGCTTTTGAAATATTGAGAATATTGCATATATTTATTCATGAAGTTTTCCCAATTATAGTTCCAATTGCTAAACTTCTGATGGCAAATGCAGTTCGAGGTATTTTAATCAATAACTACAAGACGAAAAAATCAGCAACTACATCAAAACACAGATACCTTAACTATCATTATCTGGTTAGAATTTGAAACATCTACGGATTGAAAAGATATATTCCTTCAAAAATATACTAAATATTTCGAAAACAAACTGAGCTAAAATATTATGTACTAAAGTATTATAGGTGAGTACGCTTAAGGTACCACTGTAATAACACCATATTAATAGACCATTTTCACAAATATGTTCATTGTTCCTAGAAATTAAGTCATCAGATATAGTAAAGCGATTTGAATCTGTTCGATTGGTTTGCTTGTTTGGGATAGATTTGTACAAAAAAAAGAATTCTGCTATAAAAAATAATAGATTTACTGCTTCAAATTGTGTCATACAAACCACTTTAAAAGACCATCTGTGGTATGAAAGTGTGAATATAACTATGTTATCTTGAGAAAAATACAGAATTTATGTTAATCGCTTGAAATTTTCGTTTGCTGTTTGAAAGGTGTTAATTGATTCGTCTGCTTAACATCCAATAATATACAATACATTAAATAAATATGGATGAGTTTCTTTTTAACTGACTTTGATTTTTAGAAACAGGTAGGAAAGTTTCAATTTACAATGTACATAATTACTGAATTCTATCCTAAGCTGCTTGTATTTATATGTAACTATATCAGGGCATTGACAAGTATTGCATTTACCAAGTATTAAGTAGAATCAAGTACTTATGCAATTTTTCTAAGTGCGTGTTATCAAATATTCAGAAAAATTCAAGTATTTCAAATTTTTTCATAATAAAATTTACATCAATAATCATTTTAGTTACAGCGAACAAACCAAAGTTTTGCAGTAGTATGTGGACTTTGTTTCAATGCAAGTGCCCTTACTCCTGATGTAGTTGGTAATGACAGAAGCTGCAGGGACACACTATGTAAAACCCAATCACAATAACCCAAACTGTGAATTATATATATATATATATATATATAACAAAATAAAAACAAAGCGTACATTTAACAACTCGCTTCGCAACTTAATATTGCTTCACAGGTTAAAATGAAATGTGGTAATATATTATTTTACAAAATTATCTATTTAAAATACGCAAAGTTCAATAATTATTTGATTGTTCATTAAAGTTTGATTTCTATTTAGACGTTCCTGAATTGCTATTGATTCTGATATATTTGAATTTTGATGTTGAACTATTATTTTAAAATTACTTTCTTTTGCTTTATGTTGATGTTGATATATCTCTGTTTGCATGTGGAATTTTAGATGCTCATTAATGCGTTCTCCAAAATGTTTTGAAGTTTGTCCAATGTATGAAATATTACATTCATCGCAGCTGTATTAATAGACTAAAGGCGATTGAAGACATATTGGAGTATCATCTTTGTTATTGATTAAATCTTTGGTCTTTTTGCTTGTAAAGGCTATTTTTTAGGCGATGTTTGATATATTTACATGATGCTTCACAAATATATGGTAATTTCCAATATATATATATATATATATATATATATATATTCTTCTTTTTGTCGATCTTATTGACTATTTCTTAAAATAAAAATTTTATCTATTGTTTTTCTGATTAATTTAATCGAGTATCCATTTTTTACCAAAATTTTAGAAGTTATATCGAATACCTTGTTTACTTCTTGGTATGTTGAACAAATTCTATAGGCTCTTTGAAGGATGTTAATAATTGCTGAAAACTTGTATTTTGAATGACAGTGTGAGTTAGCTGGTATGCATAAGTTTGTATTTGTTGGTTTTTGATGCCATATATATATATATATATATATATATATATATATATATATATTGTCCGAAAAGTCTGGACACAGTAAAATTAACTATTTTTTAATGTAGGCCTTAAAATTATTCATATTTTTTGCATCCATGTTTCAAGAAAGATTTAAACTTATAGTTCTCTGTCGCAATGAAGGCTTAATTTAAAATTTGATGGAAAGAATTTCAATTATTTAGACAGTGGTGAAATTATGAAATTTTATTGTGTCCAGACTTTATGGATGACTGTGTATATATATATATATATATATATATATATATATATATATATATATAGATATATCTGGTCATGTGTACACATTAAATTGAAAAACCCGTATAAAGGACAAATAAAACATGAAAATGTAGCTTCTATGCTATTAACTGTTTTAGTATTAGATAGAATATAGGGTATTTAACGCTGATATTTTTAAGTATAGATTTATGCAAATTTTAAAACACTTAGTCGGTTTGGAGAGTATTTGCCAAGCCTTTTTACATTTTTCAAATTTTAATTGAACATAGAAAATTTTGACATAAAATACTAAAAAAGTAAAACTAAAATTTAGCATTATTTTTATTTTTGGATTGGTTAAGTCTTCTTCAATGCTACTATTATCTTAAAGGTCTTACCAAAAACATCTTTAGCATGTTGATGCAATATTTTTTAGATATAGTTACCATTTTATCAGTTTATAAAGATGCAACTTTTTGAAAATACGTCAAAATTTGAATGAATACACATGTTTTATTGATTTATAATTTGATGATGTTGACACAAATCCTGCAATTGCTTCACTTTGCAATTATCATTTTATTTGGCAAAGGATACTGCAATTTAACTAACAAATTAAATATATTTATACATAATCCTTAATAAATCAAAATTAACTTTCCTATTTTTTCAATTTAAATGTTTTCGACGAAAAATTTCGCTTCATTAATATAATTCCTTCTGTTTCCAGTTTTTGTCAATATGATTTTTGAAATATATTCTGAAAAATTTGATTCCTAATTTCATTTAAAGGATACATTTTCAAATGCATATCACAAGGTTTACATACATGCATGTAGGTATTAGTTTAGAAAAGAGAACGTATATTTCGTATGGTTGTATTCGTTAAAATTAGTAATGATTTGTAAATAACTTGTTTTTAGGTGAATCAACTTAAACCGCTTTTGCTTTATGCATGCTCGCAAAATTTTTTAATAGTTTCTGAATACATTTCTTTAAATTTCGGCTATCTTATTTATAGTTTTTGTTAATAAATTTTTACATTTCTTCTGAAAGTTTTTTATGTTCTTAATCTCCAGAAATTTGACAAATTACTATTTTTGGGAAATATTTGAATATTACAGTAGGCAGAGCTTTATGAATATGCGAATGTAATTCTATATTCAAATATTCATGCAATTGCAAGGCGATGCCAAACTTGGCTTGTATCAATTACAATTGCCGAAATAAAAATTTTACAATGCTTAAATTACTTTTTTTCTAGATGATTAAAATTTATATTGGCGTTAAGTAAAAAAAGCCTTATATTTTACTTAGTTTCAAACACAGATGTATTTTTATAAAAAAGTTGAAGTTGAAAAATTTTTTATGGGAAAAAATCAATATATTGATGTGTTTGAAATAATAAACGAGTATGCGAATTTTGCAAAGTCTATAATTAAGGAATTTGGCGCTAAGTGTATTGAATTTCCAAACCATTCAAATTGCCTTTATTTTGATTTTTTCAAATTGAGCATAAAAATATTGACGGCTTTAACTTTATCCCATGTCGTTTTTCTGTTAACTCAAATTTTACACAAATATTTGCGTACAGAGGGGTGTTGTGTGGACTATTGACAGACACCAAAGTAGATGAAGTTAGGTGTTGCTGCCTGGAACTCTTTATTGTCTGAACTCTAGGTATGGAAAAATTTGAATGTTTTTTCAAAAATCGGATTTTCCATTGAAACTGTTAAAATTTTCTTGTACTTCAAACACAGGAATGATTTTAATGACAAATATTTATCATAACAGAGAAGTACAATTACTTATAAATGTGTGCAAATCCACATGATTCCATAATTTCCTGAATGGGTTTATGTTACATTAAAGCTGCAATGGATAGTTTGGGGTTCATAAATATATTTGAAAGGAAGTTCCTCATTGAAAATAATCTTGTAGTTGACGAAGCTTTAACATAATTTTCTCATTTTATGTAATTTGGTAACAAAAAATTCACTTCGAAGTTAATAGCCAGCTATTTTAGCAGCTGCGCAACACGACCGATAATGAAATCATACTAACTTTTTGTTAAGAATTTGCTGTGAACCCTTTTGTAAATATGTCAAAACAATACCTTTTAAATATGTTGTCTCTTAGCAAATATATGTAGTGCAAACTGTAAATGAAAAATTGAAGATGTCGTTATAAATTAAAGAATTTTCATTAATTACAAGATAGAAATATTCGTAGAAAGCTAGCAGATTTCAAACTTTGAAAATAGATTAATGAAATATATTTGACTAATGTCAGTAATTGATTATTAAACAACAATGATGAAATTGAATAGAGGAAGAATTTAGTTTTTCTAAATCAACAATACTGGAAACTAAATTTAGGATGATTGCGACATAAATACTACCATTTCCAATATCTCTTTGTAGATGTTAGTCATGGAGTTGAATTTAAATAATTTTATATATTTTAACACTATATGCGTCCTACAAAAATTATGTGTAGAATTTTTATTTTGATAAATATCGTATTAATCAAGGCTGTACCCTGTATAAATTAGTAATAGAATAAAATACGATAGAATTTCTTAGAATTATATATCCACTTAATTTTTTCAAGTTCTGATTTGGTTGATTTATAGGAAATGAATCTGACCGACTACAGCCAATCTTTCTTTATCACTGACTATGAAAACGCATCAACTTCACTGAAAGCCTACTGTGCGTTTGTATCCATTCTTGGCATCATAGGCAATCTTTTTGTAATACGAGCTTTTTTTTTTAATGAGGACATAAAAATGCTAATGGGTCCTGCTTCACTGTTAATCGTATCTCTGGCATTTTTGGATTTCTCAGCGTGTGTGAATATGATACCGAGCTTGTTTTTGTCTCAAGGATTAAAAGATTTCCTCGATCTTCCTGTTGTTTGCCAGCTTATTTCAAGTACATTCATCATGTGGTATGCTGGTGGGGGAAGCGCTTGGCATTTGGTCAGCATTGCTTTTGACAGATACCTCGCCATAACTAAATCAGTTTGGCATCGTGCTAACTACACAACATCTAAGGTAGTTTTAGTGTGTATAGCAGCTCATTTAATGGGAATTTTCTTATACTTGTATTTGGCCCTTTTCCATCATAACGTAGATGGGTCTTGCTACTATTCAATAAAATTACACAATGAATGGATCAAGTTTTTTGCATCAATAGAGGCAATATTCATCATCATTATTCCAACGATTCTTTTACTTTTCTTTTATGCAAGCATCTTCCGCAATCTTTCCAAATCTCAATCGTCTGTGGCAAAGAAGGCACAACAAAATGTTGTGAAGACAACGCTAATTGTAAGTGTACTTAAGAATGTTCGTTATTAAAAAAAGCTTGAGTGATATAACTATGAAACAGTGTTTTGTATTAAAAGCAACTTTCAAACATTCTTTTAAATTGATCAAAAAGCCAATGGAAAATTTTATTTATTTCAATTGACCATATCTTAAAGTCGATAAAAGTACTAGTGTTGGATATTGCAAGGGTTGGAGTGGGCCTCTGGCATGGGATAGTTGCTGTTTAGACCCATAGGCCACAGTTGGAAAAATTATTCATGTAGGATCTTGAGCAAGAAGGCCCAAAACTAAATGAACTGCTGGCTGAAGTGTGACATCAAATTTACTCAATTTTGAAAAATAGTATATCTAAACTAATTCCCCTTTAATAATTGTTGTTTGGTCTGCAGTTTATGTTCAAAAAGTATTCCAGCCTTCTAATATATATATATATATATATATATATATATATATATATATATACTGTATATATAATGTATATATATATGTATATATTTATTTATACATATATATAAATATATATACATAGTTGCTTTTTTCATGCATTTTCAATTTTATTAGTCTTTTTTTTCCTTTTTTTGGTAGCATACTGATTATTGGACTAATAGGAAGCTAATCGAATGCATAGCAAGAAAATATGTATGTAGGATGGATGACGTAGTGATTTTTAAGAAATTACGTGTGCTGCGGACCTGTGTGAATAGAAAAAAGATCCAATTCCAGTCTTGGGATATTGTGCCAAATTTCTCAATAATTTTACATATACAGTTACCGTACATATGTATACATATATACATATGTATATATATATATACAGTAGTGGAAAAATTAATGGGAATACTGTAGATAAAATACTAGTTTTATTATTTTCATATTACTTAAGCTATAAAAATACAAACTAATAATTGATATGTCCACCATGTGCTTTAATAATTTCCTAAGCACGCTTTGGCATTGAATTAACAAGTGTTTTACAACAGTCCTTAATTTTTTCTGACCTAAACCAAATGTCAGTCACAGCAATTATAAGTTTATTTTTGGTGGTACAATCGCGTTTATTGATCTCTTGTTTGACAATAACAAACAGATTTTCGATGGGACTTGCATCTGGACTATTTCCAGGCCATGGCAGTAGAGGAATATTGAGTTCATTAAGCTTTGCCTTAGACATTTTAGAGTTGTGGCAAGGTGCGAGATCATGCTGAAAGATTCCAGTATCATCTGTAAACTACTCCATGTATTGCTCCTTGGCAATGCTGTTTAGAATGGAACAGTACTGTTCAGAATTCATTATTCTATTTATTGGCTTGATCCTTCCTGGTCCGTTGAAATTCATGCACGCTCAGAACATCACCTTAGCTTGTGCTTAATGGTTGGTTGAATATGAGCAGCTCGGACTGGTTCACCAGATGACCGTCGAACATAACGACTTTTTTTCCTTGCACAAAAAACCTACTCTCATCAACAAACATGACCTATAACATTAAAAAGTAAATGTGGAAATTTCTGAAAATAGTTTACCTTTCTCCAATCCTCTTGTTTCATTGATAAATGGAGCGTTATTGCAGATCAACGGACTCTGATTTCTAAAACCCGAGGTGACGTCAAAGTACATGCTAAGGGTTTACGTCATCAAATGTTAAAAAATTATTGTTTAGGATTTAGATCTATCAAATATTGAAAAATTTAGGTTTTAGGTTTAGGTTATAGGATTTAGGTTTAAGAAACGCCAGTTGTGACTTTGGTTAGGGTTTAGGTCTATAAAATATTGTAAAATTTAGAATTTAAGTTTACGTTCTAGCGGACGTCATACAGTGTTGTGTAGAAACAACATGTTTATATATCAGAGTCCGCTGATCTTCAATAAAGCCATAAATGGTGCTTGGCCCATTGAAGCCGCTTTCTCTTCATGACTTTTGTAAGAAGTTGCTTTTTTGTGGCCTAAGTGCACGTCTACGAACCTCCAAGAGACGTTTCCTAACAGGTCGAGACGTCACATGGACTCCAGCTTGATAAATACTGAGATTTAGGTCATGACTTGTCATATTTGGATCTTTTTTGCTAGCTTGGAGCAGCTAACTATCATCTCTAGCTGTTGTTTTACGTTTTCTACCACACATGCCAATACGTCCAGTACTAACGTCACCAGTTCGATTATATCGTCTTAGAATTTTCGAAATTCCACCTTGAGTCACTCCAGTAATGTTACCAATCTGTTTTTGAGTGTATCCTGCGTCAGTATAAAGCGTAACAATGCACGTTTGTTTACGAGGAGTAATATCTGCCATGTTAATGTATCTTTTAATCTGAAATACAATGCAATATTAATTTTTGTGTGGCGGAAAATCAACTATTATACATAATAGAGCAATTACATAGATGTCCAAACACATTTTCACAATTTAGCTGTTTTAAGAATTCTTGCAACAAGTCTCAGCAATAAATACATACGAAATTTAACAATATTCCATTAATTTTTGCACTACTGTATATATATATATATATATATATATATATAATAACTTTATCAGCAGCACGATGGCATGGATATGGGATCACCCCTAGGCCCAACATTCGCCAACTTTGCTATGGACATCATTGAATCAAAATTCTCTACTAGTAATCTTCCTTCATTCTACGTGCGATACGTCGACGATATCTTTTGTCTAATGAACAATCAAAATCAANCTTGATCCTTCCTGGTCCGTTGAAATTCATGCACGCTCAGAACATCACCTTAGCTTGTGCTTAATGGTTGGTTGAATATGAGCAGCTCGGACTGGTTCACCAGATGACCGTCGAACATAACGACTTTTTTTCCTTGCACAAAAAACCTACTCTCATCAACAAACATGACCTATAACATTAAAAAGTAAATGTGGAAATTTCTGAAAATAGTTTACCTTTCTCCAATCCTCTTGTTTCATTGATAAATGGAGCGTTATTGCAGATCAACGGACTCTGATTTCTAAAACCCGAGGTGACGTCAAAGTACATGCTAAGGGTTTACGTCATCAAATGTTAAAAAATTATTGTTTAGGATTTAGATCTATCAAATATTGAAAAATTTAGGTTTTAGGTTTAGGTTATAGGATTTAGGTTTAAGAAACGCCAGTTGTGACTTTGGTTAGGGTTTAGGTCTATAAAATATTGTAAAATTTAGAATTTAAGTTTACGTTCTAGCGGACGTCATACAGTGTTGTGTAGAAACAACATGTTTATATATCAGAGTCCGCTGATCTTCAATAAAGCCATAAATGGTGCTTGGCCCATTGAAGCCGCTTTCTCTTCATGACTTTTGTAAGAAGTTGCTTTTTTGTGGCCTAAGTGCACGTCTACGAACCTCCAAGAGACGTTTCCTAACAGGTCGAGACGTCACATGGACTCCAGCTTGATAAATACTGAGATTTAGGTCATGACTTGTCATATTTGGATCTTTTTTGCTAGCTTGGAGCAGCTAACTATCATCTCTAGCTGTTGTTTTACGTTTTCTACCACACATGCCAATACGTCCAGTACTAACGTCACCAGTTCGATTATATCGTCTTAGAATTTTCGAAATTCCACCTTGAGTCACTCCAGTAATGTTACCAATCTGTTTTTGAGTGTATCCTGCGTCAGTATAAAGCGTAACAATGCACGTTTGTTTACGAGGAGTAATATCTGCCATGTTAATGTATCTTTTAATCTGAAATACAATGCAATATTAATTTTTGTGTGGCGGAAAATCAACTATTATACATAATAGAGCAATTACATAGATGTCCAAACACATTTTCACAATTTAGCTGTTTTAAGAATTCTTGCAACAAGTCTCAGCAATAAATACATACGAAATTTAACAATATTCCATTAATTTTTGCACTACTGTATATATATATATATATATATATATATATAATAACTTTATCAGCAGCACGATGGCATGGATATGGGATCACCCCTAGGCCCAACATTCGCCAACTTTGCTATGGACATCATTGAATCAAAATTCTCTACTAGTAATCTTCCTTCATTCTACGTGCGATACGTCGACGATATCTTTTGTCTAATGAACAATCAAAATCAAGCTGACGAATTTCTTCACTTCCTCAACTCATTCCTTCCTTCAATTCTATTTACTCAAGAAACAGAAACCAATGGTCATCTCAATTTCCTTGATGTTTCTCCGAGATTCATCTTCGTTTGAAACTTCTCTCTACATCAAACCCTCAAACACTGGGTTATATATGCCCTTCAATTCCTACTGTTCTGAAAAATATAAATTATCTATTCCTCGTAACTTATTTTCCCGAGCTGTCCGTCTATCACCTTCTTATCAAAAAGTAACTGAAGCTTTTATACAATCTTTCAAAAAATCCGCCAAAATGGTTATCCTGATAATGTTCTCCGTCGCTCATCTAATGCTGCCTTTAATCCATCGCCTCAAACTGCACTTTGTGAAAAAAGTCAATTTATTGGAAAGTTCCCTATATCGCTAGTCTTTCAAAAAAAACCGTAAGCCTCAGCAAAAAATCTCAACAAGAAATTCACTTCAACTCAAATCAAGCCTGTCTTTCAATCATTCAAAACCAGCAACATCTTTTCAAACAAAGATCCCATTCCAAAGGCTCTACGCTCTTCTCTTGTTTATAAATATCAATGTCATAAGTGTGAGTTATTATACATAGGAGAGACTAGAAGACATCTTCAAACCAGAATCCGAGAACATCTCTACGGTCATTTTCGCTCAGAAGTCTTCCTTCATCATCAAATCCATGCCGCCACTTCATCTAATTTTTCAGTCATAATCTGTCATCCATCTTCAAAGGTAGCCGAAGCAATTGCAAGCAAAGAAATTCGCCCGTCACTTAACAATTAATCGAAATCAAACTTCACCTATTCTAAGCTGTAAATCATCCTGTCAATCATTCAATCCATCATTTCATTGCAGTATTATTAACTTTATTTTTAATCGCTGTGTATTCTCGCTGATGAAGGCTAATAATATAGCCGAAAGTACTACAAATATAATTCGTCAACTCGTTCGTTTTTATGCACATATATATCAAGGATATACTAAATCACTAGGATGCAGCAAAAATGTTGACTAAGAAAATAATGTGTTATTAAAGATTTGCATTCTATATCCTAAAGAATTATCTCACAATAAGTAGATGGTAGGGGTTGTGGCTAAAAATTTTGATTAATGATTATGGTTCACGATAATCTGTTATTTTATATTTGCTGGTGTGATTTTGTATTTGTAGTTTCAGCAAAAGATGTTGGATCGTTAAAAGAATGCAAAGAAATATGTTTACTTATTATTACTGCAAATCACACTTATTGTTGATGAAATTTTCATTCGGCCTTCCTTCCGTTATGTTGAAGTAAATGTGTTAGGTAATGCATTTGCATATATTCGTTGATTTAATGCGAATTACAAAAATGGAATGTATTTTTGAAAATAACTATGTTCTTCATAAATATGAGATATGTGCATTTGCTTAAAACTAGGCTTTTCTATTGATGATCCCACAATGTTGGCATGAACATTTCTTTGCATAATTGTGTCTTTTATAAACAACAGAGGCGCATTTATTGGTTAGCTTATTCCAGGATTCATAACAAAGCTGATTTTAATATCACCACATTTGTGATGTTATTAAGATTGTTAATGATAACGGGGGAACTGTTATGTCAGTCTCTACAGACTATTTAAGGTTAAATAGAAATGTTTTGCATTGTTTGGAAGTTCTATTGAATTCCCTTGGTCTTCATTTAATCCTGTTCATGAGAGCCAGCCATTGTTCACCCTCTTTGATCCACTTTTCTTAATTAAGAAATTGTGGAAAAATTGGTTAAATGAGCCAACAAAGACTCTTGAAGTTAATGTCAAAGTGTGCTTTAGCAATATTTTATATAAATTAAATGCAATTGTCACTGAATTTATTACTTCAAATTTCTTATCATTCATCAAAATGCACAAAAAGTTATAAATAGACTTGTCAATGTATCCTTTAAAGAAGAAGTGTCGTGTTTTAGTCCATCCAAGTGGTTCAAATCAAGAGGGCAAGCGACGGAAGATATAATTTAACCATATTTATGAATTTATTTTCTTCTTATTTTAATTTTCTTATATGTTTTGAAATTTAATGTCAGTCCACAAAATTTTTGACCACTCATATAACCAGAGTTGCGTTCTGGTATTTTTAGTATGTCCTTGATATATATATATATATATATATATATATATGGCTTTCACCAAAAGCTACAATTGTTGTAGTCTCTGATTTTCTGATTCTTCATCATACATATAATATATTTGTACTCATCTATACGGAGCTAAGTATAAATCGCCAAATATATGCGGCCCTCTGGTACAGGTTATCTGATATATACGAGCACTAAATACATGGAGAGCGTTACGTATTATTTTGAAACAAGACTGGACCCTATGCTGGTATTTTTCATATTCTGATATTAGAAATGGTTTAATCATGTAGTTTACTGACACTGATAAAAATCTGGCCAAAATCAGACACATTCCGGCTGAAATCGGCATTTTTGACATGGCCGGACCCGAACCTTATTTTACTAGGAAAAACTTTTAATATCAACCTGAAAATAATATCAGATATTGCAAAACGCCCAAATTTAATGAAAATGTAATCCCATTTTTTCTAGTTTTTTTTTCATTTTTTAAATTTTTGAATTGCTCCCTTTGAGACAAAATTGGGTGTGTGAGTGTTAAGTGAACCATAAATCTGTCACCCACACTCAGTTTGTGATTTTTTAACACTAACTGGGCGAATTGCTTCTGAGCACTAAGTTTTAGGAAAATCGATTGTCGCAGTCGCTCAATTTAAAACCCATAGAACTTAGCACCTGTATGAATATATATATATATAGTACAGTATGAACTGATTTTTCAAAATGTAATTATGAAGAATATTCGTATATTATATATTGATTTGTAATTTTTTTGTTTTAGGTCTTTATTGTCTACTTGGTTTGCTGGACACCAAATATTTTTTGGTATTTTATCTGGGCATGGAACATTCAAATACTGCCAGTGGAATACGGTAGTAACTTTCTCAATGTTACCATTTCTACTGTTTTCTTGAACAGCTGTTTAAATCCAGTTATCTATGCACTAAGCATTCCCCCATTCAGGAAGGCTATCATTCCAAAATTCCTCATGAGAAGCAACCAATAGTTTTCTTTTCTGAAAAAAGTATCGCACACAATGATATTTATGAGCGTACTTTATAGGATTGGGAAGTGAAGCATGTTAGTATTATAATTTAACATTTAGAAATCGAATATATTGTGATGAGCTATTTTTAATGAAATATATTTCACCAGATCTTTGTTACTGTAAAGCAAATTTTGAATGTTCAATATTTTAATGATGAAATATCTAAGTATATTTCCTGAATTCTGACGAATTATTTACTGACAACATATTATGCCAACTTACAACTGGACTACTAAACTAATACACTAGGAGAGGAGCACATAGATTATACAAACCGCAAATTAATTAGAAATTCCAGTAGTTACAAAATGTTGATCATCTTTTCTTAGCGAAAAACCACTTAAAAACCATTGCCATTGAAAAAAATATAATCAGGTATATCAAGGAACAGTTTTTGTATAAACCCTTATTTTATTAGTGTAAATAATGTGAATACAATGAGAAAAAACTTAAGAACCTCTGAATGCATTGCTTTTGTAAACTCATTTGAAAAATTCTCATTAATAGATTGCCATATTTTAATATTCTAGAACCTAGATAATAATCTGTGCCTTGTTTGCTCTTCCTGAATGATCATGAATTATTCAATGTCAGAAGTGCATTTACGTATCACAGTTAAAAGATCAGCTTAAAGACTTGCAAATGTAACGTTTTCAGACTTTTTGAATGAATTATTGACAAGACAAATTGTGTACGCTCCAAATATTTTCTTTCATCTATAATGCAATTTCTCATTAAAAATGTCAACTTTGCTATGATGAAAATCTTGATGTTCAATTGTCTACTGTTCTTTGAGTTAATTCCTTCCATGTGAAGTAAACAAATATAGAGCAAAAGTGAAAAGAATGACATTAGAAGTCAAAATTTATTTATCAACCTATGATTCAAATAATTGAGAAATACGTGGGAAATTGCTCTAAGATTGTTGTAGTCTCTGATTTTTGGACTCTTCATCATATATTTAATACATAGGTACATATATATATATATGAATTTAAGACCCATAGTACTAAGCGCCAGTATGAATATACATATATATATATATATATATATAATTAATATATATATATATATATATATATATATATGTATATAATATAGTATGAACTGATTTTTCAAAATATAATAATAATATTGATATTCGTATATATATATATATATTTCCCGCTTTTGCTATGGAAAATGCTGCTCGAAAATTACCGAAAGGACTAAATATTTCACAAAACATTTGGAACACATTAATATTCCATAAATGCATACATCTTAGTATACATAAGCAAGCACACAAGTAATGTAAAAGGCATATAGTATTTGGTATGAAGTGCAGGCGCTTTCAATTGTTGCTTAATGCATGTGATCAGGGATCGAGTATATAAGTCAGGCAGTGTACTTTGGTGTGATCTCTGCACACCATGCTTGATAGTTTAGACGAAGTTGCATTTCAATTCGCCACTTTTCCTTAGCCACTATCCAACAACTTTCAATGGTGCATAACTCATTATGCCATTGATTGACCATCCACAGAGTGTATTACTTCTGACATTCTATTTGCACAGCATCAGCAGATCGGTATGATTTGAGGTTCTTTTCCACCAATTTGCGACGCAAAGTTGTTGTACTCATTTGAATATTATCGCTTACCACAAAACCAGCCCTTGTGGAGGATGAACTAGCAAATTGATTTATTGTTGTTGCTCTGATTATTCAGCAATCTGTTCTGCACTTCGACACCTTTTCGTTCCAGTCTGTTTTTGGTGTAAAACTAAATTGGTTTGTCAATAGTTGTTGATTGTATAGGTGATGGGAGCAGTAGCAATGATGAACTTTGATGAAAAATTGTGATAGGAGTCACCACGTTGATGCAGGTCGGCAATTTAAGATCGAAAATGTGTCAAAATCTCTTTATTTTGAATTATCTAAATTAATTGCCGTGTGCTTCATAAATTCTGGCCAGAATTAGCAGAAAATTTTATGAATGTTATGCAAAAATTTACATTCTTTCAAATACTTTATTAACTCAAATATATATAATCCGCACTAAACAATTGGCAAGTGTTTACTAATCAACGTGAAGCAGCACATCGTGATTTCTCCTTAAACAAAATTTGAATCAAACAATACATTTAAAATAGCAGATGTTGACTAGAAGCATTACAACTTCCGAGTGCTCGAACTCGGCTCTATGTCCAAAACTCAGCTAGACATTTCGAGTAATCGAAACCAACTCGATATCAGCTTGAATGGCGTCTATTATTCTTGATATTTTGAATCTAATGTCGAAGAATTCCTCGAGCTTTCACTATTTATTTCAAATTGAAAACCAGCAGATATTGTTCCTCTCATTTAGTTTAACATGTTGTATATCTACTTTCCATTTATATCAGAGGTGCTGATTATGTTATGTACAAGGAGTACATAATAACAGGACATGACACCGAAAATCTCGCTTAAAACTTGAGGGCTGGCTCAATATTTTGTATTTTCATGCCAAAATGATATTTTTCATACACAATGAAATTTATAGCATTTAGATGTTTTTAAAATNACTAATCAACGTGAAGCAGCACATCGTGATTTCTCCTTAAACAAAATTTGAATCAAACAATACATTTAAAATAGCAGATGTTGACTAGAAGCATTACAACTTCCGAGTGCTCGAACTCGGCTCTATGTCCAAAACTCAGCTAGACATTTCGAGTAATCGAAACCAACTCGATATCAGCTTGAATGGCGTCTATTATTCTTGATATTTTGAATCTAATGTCGAAGAATTCCTCGAGCTTTCACTATTTATTTCAAATTGAAAACCAGCAGATATTGTTCCTCTCATTTAGTTTAACATGTTGTATATCTACTTTCCATTTATATCAGAGGTGCTGATTATGTTATGTACAAGGAGTACATAATAACAGGACATGACACCGAAAATCTCGCTTAAAACTTGAGGGCTGGCTCAATATTTTGTATTTTCATGCCAAAATGATATTTTTCATACACAATGAAATTTATAGCATTTAGATGTTTTTAAAATTACAAAATCACTATATATATCTAATAGCTACATCAGTATTGTAATGCGACATCATTATTTTATAAATAAAAATCAAATGTTACATGTAAGATCACAGGTAAATTACGGCTTGATTCCTTGATTAAAAAGCATTAAAGATTATATTCATTTTACAAAATTTAAATTGATTATGCAAATTTGGTTAACTTTCTAGCATTACTTTGCTGTGCGTTATTCAAAATCGATAGTCCTTTAAGATAAATATTAACCAACTTCATAAGTACAGATTTTGGTGTAGACCTAAACTGAACAACATCACCAATTTCTTGAAGAAAATTATATAAACGATTTTGGCAATATTTTATTTTAGATTTGGTAAAGTAAGAGTAGCAGCAAAACATGTAATCCTCCTCAGTTTA
>CABFPE010000113.1:318110-374690 GCA_900660155.1 Hofstenia miamia | reverse complement strand
TATATATATATATTATTCATTTATGTATAGGGTGTTTCAAAAGTCTTGGGAATATTACAAATGCATATATCTCATGAACTATTCCAGGTAGAAACATGAAACTGGTGCCAATTTAAAGCTTGTGTAAACAGATTTTTGGTCATACTAATTATTGTTGTCTATGGACCGTTCTTCTTTGAAGAGGCAACTATCACTGGTGAATCCTATCTCAACATGCTGGAAGACTGGTTAAGTTGGAATAAGAAGAATCTGATGACTTCATTTTTCAACAAGATGGTGCACTACTGCACTGCAGTCTTAGAGAAAAGCAGTTTCTTAACACAAGGCTGCCTGGTAGATGGATTGGGAGATCTGGGCGAGGTGATGACGTTCTCATGCCCTGGCCTTCTAGATCTCCAGATCTTAACCCGTGTGACTTTTTTCTTTGAGACTTGGTCAAGCAACAAGTTTATGTAACGCCCTTTCCAAGGCTTGAGTAATGGAAGTTGTCAGAACCCTTGACGTTGAGATGCTGAAATGCATTTGGCAGGAAATGGACTATCGACTAGATGTCTGATGTTTGACAAATTGAGCTCATATTGAGCAACTTTGAAGATTCTCCACAAAACTAGAAACTTTAATCTTTCCAACAGTACCAATTATATTTTTCAACTCCTAATAGTTTTTGAGTTATTAAAAATCGTTATGTTCCCAAGACTTTTGAAACACCCTGTATATATATATATATATTGTGGCATCAGCTATAGCCAACGACTCTCATTACTTTTTTCGTTTGTAATTCCCATTAAACTTACTCTGTTGCCACTAGGCGTCTCAAAAACTGATTCATTGACTCCTGTGTGAGATGTATCATGCTTGCTGATGTAATGCACAGGCATTATTTTTAGTTCTGCCATTGGCAGATTTTTGTACACTATTTAATGCTTTAGTTAGTTAGTAGTTGCATAAATAGGGCAACCTTGTGCGTGATCAGTTATTAAACTTATAGGTACTAGCCTGTACTGCTTCAGCAGTAATTGCCATGCAAATTCTCATGCTTCCACTAATATGCATTTACGTGTTTACAACTTTAGACGCTATTTATTCTCAATCTCTAGTTACTATTACATTGTTTCACTGAAAGTGCTAATGCTCTTATTTCATGCTAACTACGTTCTAAATTTTGGTGTATGGAATTCCTTTGCTTACTTGATAGTAGACACTATGCCTTCAGAAAGCTATAACTCTATTGTTTATTATATTTACTCTATGGTTATGCTAACCCTGATGATGCTGGGTGGTGACCCATGACTGGTAAAAGAACCAACATTCAAAACTGTTTTTCTTGGTTAGACTCTTTGTGAAAACTTCAACACCTATTCAAAATCATAATTATTCATTATTTGCAAAGCCTTATCAAATCTATTACTTACTAAACTGGTCTAATTAACCCCCTAAAATGACATGTCTTACATAGTTTTACTCTTATTTTACTATGGATTTATTACCACTATGTACCCCTCTCCAATCAGTTATACTATTGAAGATATAATCATTAACTATACAGCTACTAACTTGAAAACTCTAAATTAAGCAGAACTCATGGATTTTGTATTAAATCAAGCCAAATGTCCAAATGAAATGGAATCTAAAATACAATCCCTTGAAGGCCAACAAATGAATCCCATAGTGATACCAACTATGTCTCACAAGAACAATTCTCCATCTTTGAGTCTTCCAGGAGAGACAACCTAAACATATTGCGAAATAATATATTAGAAACTATTTCCAATTTAATGAAACCAATGACTAACCTTATTCAAAATCCACTTGCAACAACAACAAACTTTTACCAAGATGCACATCATGGAACAATCCCCTTGCCGCCACTGCCAAGCCTGTCTGCCTTGAGATCAATTATGCCTACTGTAACATCACTGTCTGCTCATGATCTTTAATACAAAATCTAAAAATAGAATCATCAATGTTACCAGATCAGCCATTAAAACAGGTCTCAAATTTGCTAAGATGCTGCAGTACTTCACTGGAACATTCAACAACATGGGTCAGACATTCCAAGAATGGATAATCTTATTTGAAATCTACCTAGTACAACAACATGGCACTAAGCAAAATGGCACCACACTAATGCCGCTATTCCTAAAAGACAGAGCTCTCCAGGTTTATGCAACAGTAAAAACTGATTATGATAAACTACTCAATGTCATGAATGAGAAATTTGACAATGAATCTACAAGAAAACAATATCAGATGCAACTCTAAGAATGCAAACTAGTAAAAACGAGGATATCATAAACTACATCTATAAAGTTGTCCACCTTCTGTGACTTTCTCAAGAAGAAGAATGATACTATGCACAAGATCTCTACTGTTATGTATGTGCTGGTCTACCAAACTGATTGAAAACCAAATTAGAAAACAAGTGTGACATTGGCAATGATATTAGTACACTAATAAAGAAAGCCATAAATATTCAACTCATGATATAAAACAATGAACAAGTATACAAAAAAAGATTAACAACACAAGTAGCACTTCAACAACATTTTACCTTTGTTAAAAAAGATGCTCTACCAAAAGCCACTGAAGATAAACCCAATGATTTCTCATTCATCAGATGTCGCCAATGTGGGGAAAAGGGACATCTCAAAAAAGATTGCAAAACTATAGTCTATATTATCAATGATGAAGGTTTCTACACATTAGAAGATTTAGATTGCCTTGGAAATGACGAATACAGTGATGATATTTTAAATGAATAAGGGTGCAAGCCAAAGACCATGCCAAGGAGTTGTTGCTTGTAACAGATTTGCTGGAAAGGAACTTAATTCTTATTACCATCAATAGCTGTAACAACAAAGCCACAGTTGACACTGGCACTTTGATATTAATCATGGCTGACACATGTATGCAAAACATTGGTTGGACTCAGGAAGACATAACTAAAAATGAATCTTGTCTAATAAGCACCTCAGGCAACTAGATTAATGTGAAGGGTATTGTAAGAGACACTCTGATCACAATTCAAAACGTTAAATTCCACCAAGACGTCCACATAATTGATACAATAAACCAAACACTGCCATATGATATCATACTAGGAAGAGATTTCCTTACAGAAAACAACTTCCTCATCAATTATTCAAATTGCACACTAATGATAAAAGAAGACAAAAATGTCACAGTCTCACTAGCTGTCAAGATCACCAACACTTTGGAATTCTCTATTGTGGAATATTTAAGACTCAAGCCCTTTCACTGGAGGCTCATAAAAATAGCTGCAAAAAACCTATGTCAGGAGAAGTCTTCATTACAAATGTGTATGGTCTACAATTTTCACAAATAACTATATTGAACAACCTTGCCACAATCAGAAACAACCACAAATTCATGGCAGTACTCAATGACTCAGATGAACATGTCTAACTAAGAACTAAGGATATCACAATCACCAGTATCCCACTTGAAAAATTCATGACAAAGAATAAACCCATTCTAATCTCAGATAAAGAAGACCATCACAAAAATCAACTGAATGTTTTGCTTTTAACTGGAGATTCACATCCTCACCTAACAGCAGAGGATAGAAACACAATTAATGAGATACTCACACAAAATGCAGCCATCTTCAACAATAACAAAATCAGTTTCAGTAAAGCCATCAGTGGCAAACACATTATAGATACTACATCTGATAAACCAATATCACAACTTTGCAGACAGGGGCCACCTCAATTGCAAGAACAATACTCAAAGATAATATCAGATCTCCTCAACAATGGAATAATTAGAAGAAGTCAAAGTCTGTATAAACAAAGCACAAAGCAACCTTCCTTGGCAGAAAAATCACACCAGGAAATATTACTATCAAAGACAACACCAAACAACTAATAGATGAAATACAAGCTTCTTGAAACAAAAAAGACATACAATGATTATTGGGCATCTTAAACTATTACCACATGTTCATCCCTAATCTAGGAGAGAAAACAGTTCACATTTCAAATCTCCTAAAAAAGAAAAACAATTTCACATGGACCTGGCAACACCAGGAAAACTCAATCTATTAAAATCTGAAATGAAAAAAATTCAATCAACCAACACCCAGTGATTATTACATATTGGATTGTGACGCAAGTATGGTAGCAATCAGTGCAACTCTTAGTCAAATTCAAAATGGAGAAGAGAAACCAATCCAATGGTTTAGTTGGAAATTTAAACAAAGCAAACTCAACTATGGTGCAACTAAATTAGAAATGCTGGGCCTAGTTGAATCTCAAGAAATTCTGCCACTTTCAAATCTGCAAAAAAACTTTCACAGTGGGAACAGACAATAGCAGCTTATGCTGGCTAAAGAAATATGCTGGCAATCACTCCAACATAATAACAAGATGGATAGAATATTTAAACAACTTCCACTTCAACATCAAACACCAAAAATGAAAACTGCATACCAACACAGATATATGAACTGCACTGCCACAGTAGCAATGTGAACTTAAAAAAGAACAAGGAAATGCTAGAGATTTTCAATTCATCCCAGGATGCCAGTATGAAAATCTACCAGATATAAATACTGATAGGAATGACCACCCAATCATCCCATCCTGTCTATAATGATAAAGGAGGAAATAAATGCTGAGGAAAACACCACTGCTCAAAAAATGATATCATTCTAAAACAAATTATGGAGTGCTTAAGAGATACCACCTATCTAATGGACAGCATGGTAACCTGCTATTTCCACAAACATAACTGGAAAACAATAAAAATCAGAATCCTCTATGCCAGCTTAACAACATGAAACTTTATTACACTGCCAGAATATTATAAACATGAAGTCATTAAAAAAATGCATGAACAAGGACATAAAGGTGTATATCAGACAGAGCTCATGATATATGACAATTCCATGACTACATATCTTCATCAAACAATTGAAAATGTAATCAACAAATGCTAATCCTGCATATTATTAAACAAAAACAGATTTCCAGGACAAAGAACAGAACTTGAAAAAATCTCAGCAGTGCATACAAAACAAATAGTTAATGCTGATATTGCACAACTGTCAAAAGATGAAGAGGGGATACACATATGTCTTAGTAATGGTAGATGACTTCACTAAATGGTGTAAAATAATTCCTCTCAGGAATATCAAAGCACAAACCACTGCTGAAGCCATTGTAAACAATTGGATATGTGTGTTTGGTCCCATGCAACAGCTAATCACAGACCAAGGCAAGCAATTTGAGAGTCAACTTTTCCAAACTCTCACTAAAAAGCTAGAAATTTTGCATAAACACACAATGATCCACAATGCCATCCACGAGCTAATGGCACTGTAGAACATGTTTATCAAACACTTCTAAAACTGATAAAAACCATAACTACATTGGCAGCAAACACTGGAGAGAAATCCTACCTATGTTCAAGTACATTTACAATATTTCCACACATACAACTACACAATAAAAGAATCATTCACTTTCAGAACATCAAATGTGTAGCATGTCATATAGAAAATGCTCAAATTTCCAACCTAAAGAATTTAAATTAATTAAAACAAATAGCAGTAAATACTATCTTAACCCTGGTTGCTCTGTCTTTGACAATGATTCTTTTGATGACAAATATAAATGCGAAACTTCTTTTCCTGTACAATTGCACACACAACCTAAACACAATGCTAAATCTAATATTACTTATAAAGATTGGTCTATTAATATTGCAACTTTGTCTTTAGATAACATTTCAGATGAAGTACAAGGTTATCATAACAAGTACAAACCCCAGGAGAACTACTCACAGGACCTTGGCTAATCTGCACTCTGCAAGTACACCTGTATCTGCCTGCAGGACGTTCTCAGGCACCTACAGTGTACTTGAATCTACCTCAGACATCTCTAGCTGTAGGTCACTCTCAGCTGATGACAATGAGCAAAAAGCCACTAGCTCCTTTACTCCGTCTTGAAAAAGGGTGGGCACTTCAACCTCATGCTCTAAGATACCTGTGAAATGCCAGATACTTACACCTCTCTCTGGTCAATCATCCTCAACTACAAGCAGCCATCAAGATTCTAGCTATCAAACTCACAAACAACATATGTCAACAGTGGAAGGAGAACTACTTCATCCATATCTCTTAGCTACAAGACGCAACAGATACATCACACACAACATGGGATATGATTTCAAACATACTATCCATCAGCAAAAATAAAGTCTCTAGCAATGCACTACCAATAACAATTGACGCAGAAAAATCCTGAGAGTAAACACAATAATATTCTATGCACCACACATAATGGAGAAGTTAAGTGGTGAGTATCTATGAAGCACAGTACATATCACCTTCAACAATCTGCTTCTTGAAAACCTAATGAAGCTGATAAAAAAACACATGCAAATAATAAGAATACATAAATATTGATTGGCAATCACTCAACCTCATCTACATCCTAAAAGCAGCTGACAAAGCTGATCCCAAAATCATACAATGAATTAGACTTGTGCTAGTTGAAGCTCATGCCTCTGACATCAATGTAAACTGCATTTACATTGAGCAAGGGTCACCCATCACAGACAACATCCTTGATCTGGAAAACTACATAGAATTCTTTTGTGTAATATGAAAGAACACCCTTCCCAGAACAGCTATGGAAAAAGACATATCAATCACCAAGTTCATCCTCATTGATATACTGTTGCACAGATTTATACCTCAATACCAAATAATAACAGCAAAATGGCTGGCTATAGACACAATGCTACAAGCAAAGATGTCTGAAATAATTGATCCCAACTACATCCCAATCACAGTAACAAACATAAAAGCACGATTCAGAAAACTATAAAAAATATAAACAAAAGATGGTTGCTTCTTAAAGCAACTCAGCATCACCATGAACAGTGGCCTTTGATCAATGTAGAGTCTTTGTTGAGAACCTACATTACACAAATAGAAAAACTCCTCTAAAACATCAGCCAAGCTGCAGACTTCAGTTACAAAAAAGATTTTCAATACAAACTCTTCATTGACAAACAAGTACCAGAGATCAACACAACTTCTGTGATCTGGCTACTTCTGATTTTCCTAACAGAAAACCACATCCTCAATATTCCTATAACAAAACTGAAATGCTCAGTACTAGCACAAAAAAATGACATGCGATTGCAATCACTCCAATTGCACAAAAACTAAAGACCTGGCTTCTTCATTCAACGCACATCATCAAATCCCCAATTTAACAACACCAACAAGCCAGCTAAACCTATGTGAAACGCCTCATCTGCGTGATTAACAGAGAAAACCTGCTTGATCGAACTTCTCCTATCATAATGCAAAACAATCTCGGCATCCACAAGAGCAATCTGGACTTTCCTCATCCTCACACATACAAATATATGTGGTGTGCCACTGCTGAAAAACATTACAAAAAATCTAAAGACATCACAGCTCCACTCAATACAGAAATGTTATTTTAAAGGATCCCACCAGTATGCAATCATATCTCCAACTCTGCCGCAACCACAACATCAAGGAAAAAAGCCATGATCTATTTCAATACCTACAAGCAAGTTACCAAGAAATTACATACAGCATCATCTCCAGAAATGAAGAAACAACCAATATCCAAAGACAATTCATCAACCTTCTCTCCAAAACCACAATCACACTCAAAGAAGAAGAAAAAAGCTTCTGAATCTACTATTCAACTCTCTCCATGCATACAACAAAAGATAAATCAAATAATGAATGAGAAACTATTGAAAACCGAAATTATACAAACACCAACATGGATCAGAGCAGAGAACCAAAACTTATTGGTTGACAAGTCAATCCTGAACAACAAAACGCAGATAAAAATCATACCCATTGATTAAACTCCTGAAAAGTTATCAGACATCAAACTGATTAAAATGAACCTCTTTGCAGAATCATATACCAACAGCGAACTGGAAATGCTGATGTTCCCAACCAACAAGTCACCTTTGACATTAAAAGCGCCTCAACTCACTTCTTAATTGCTCTGAAAATAAAACAATCCTTGTGCCAATCCATCATTATTCCGGCACTGGTGAAGAACCTAAAATACATCCGTTACCACAAAATTTCAGCTACACAACTTAAAACTTTTATTTACCTAAGCCAAGAAGAAGATATTGCTGATTTTACTTGGGAAGACACCAGAACTTCAAAACTCTTGGATGATGCCCACAAACTCCTACAAAAACCATCTCACTAAAAACTTTCTAACAGCATCCCCTCAGTACCGCATTGGGTGAGCCTGTGGCATCAGCTATAGCCAAAAACTCTCATTTCTTTTTTCATTCATAATTCCCATCAAACTTACTCTGTTGCCACTAGGCGTCTCAAAAACTGATTCATTGACTCCTGTGTGAGATGTATCATGCTTGCTGATGTAAATCACAGACATTATTTTTAGTTCTGCCATTGGCAGGTTTTTGTACATTATTTAATTCTTTAGTTAGTTAGTAGTTGCATAAATAGGGCAACCTTGTGCGCGATCAGTTATTAAACTTTTAGTTTAGCAGCTAAACTTGCTACGGAGTTGANATGTTGTTGTTTTTCTTACTGTCAATCAAAAGATGATAATTTATCATCTGATAAAAATCGATAGTCTGAACGCTCTTCCAACTCTGCTTTTTCTGATAAAAAGTCGGATGATAAAAAATCGCCAATGTGAACGAAAATAATTGCATTTTCGATTAAAATCTGCTGATAAAAGTCGATAGTGGGAACACACTTTTACATTGCAAGACAAACCAATCCATAAACACATGTTGTTGTTTTTCTTACTGTCAATCAAAAGATGATAATTTATCATCTGATAAAAATCGATAGTCTGAACGCTCTTCCAACTCTGCTTTTTCTGATAAAAAGTCGGATGATAAAAAATCGCCAATGTGAACGAAAATAATTGCATTTTCGATTAAAATCTGCTGATAAAAGTCGATAGTGGGAACACACTTTTACATTGCAAGACAAACCAATCCATAAACACATGTTGTTGTTTTTCTTACTGTCAATCAAAAGATGATAATTTATCATCTGATAAAAATCGATAGTCTGAACGCTCTTCCAACTCTGCTTTTTCTGATAAAAAGTCGGATGATAAAAAATCGCCAATGTGAACGAAAATAATTGCATTTTCGATTAAAATCTGCTGATAAAAGTCGATAGTGGGAACACACTTTTACATTGCAAGACAAACCAATCCATAAACACATGTTGTTGTTTTTCTTACTGTCAATCAAAAGATGATAATTTATCATCTGATAAAAATCGATAGTCTGAACGCTCTTCCAACTCTGCTTTTTCTGATAAAAAGTCGGATGATAAAAAATCGCCAATGTGAACGAAAATAATTGCATTTTCGATTAAAATCTGCTGATAAAAGTCGATAGTGGGAACACACTTTTACATTGCAAGACAAACCAATCCATAAACACATGTTGTTGTTTTTCTTACTGTCAATCAAAAGATGATAATTTATCATCTGATAAAAATCGATAGTCTGAACGCTCTTCCAACTCTGCTTTTTCTGATAAAAAGTCGGATGATAAAAAATCGCCAATGTGAACGAAAATAATTGCATTTTCGATTAAAATCTGCTGATAAAAGTCGATAGTGGGAACACACTTTTACATTGCAAGACAAACCAATCCATAAACACATGTTGTTGTTTTTCTTACTGTCAATCAAAAGATGATAATTTATCATCTGATAAAAATCGATAGTCTGAACGCTCTTCCAACTCTGCTTTTTCTGATAAAAAGTCGGATGATAAAAAATCGCCAATGTGAACGAAAATAATTGCATTTTCGATTAAAATCTGCTGATAAAAGTCGATAGTGGGAACACACTTTTACATTGCAAGACAAACCAATCCATAAACACATGTTGTTGTTTTTCTTACTGTCAATCAAAAGATGATAATTTATCATCTGATAAAAATCGATAGTCTGAACGCTCTTCCAACTCTGCTTTTTCTGATAAAAAGTCGGATGATAAAAAATCGCCAATGTGAACGAAAATAATTGCATTTTCGATTAAAATCTGCTGATAAAAGTCGATAGTGGGAACACACTTTTACATTGCAAGACAAACCAATCCATAAACACATGTTGTTGTTTTTCTTACTGTCAATCAAAAGATGATAATTTATCATCTGATAAAAATCGATAGTCTGAACGCTCTTCCAACTCTGCTTTTTCTGATAAAAAGTCGGATGATAAAAAATCGCCAATGTGAACGAAAATAATTGCATTTTCGATTAAAATCTGCTGATAAAAGTCGATAGTGGGAACACACTTTTACATTGCAAGACAAACCAATCCATAAACACATGTTGTTGTTTTTCTTACTGTCAATCAAAAGATGATAATTTATCATCTGATAAAAATCGATAGTCTGAACGCTCTTCCAACTCTGCTTTTTCTGATAAAAAGTCGGATGATAAAAAATCGCCAATGTGAACGAAAATAATTGCATTTTCGATTAAAATCTGCTGATAAAAGTCGATAGTGGGAACACACTTTTACATTGCAAGACAAACCAATCCATAAACACATGTTGTTGTTTTTCTTACTGTCAATCAAAAGATGATAATTTATCATCTGATAAAAATCGATAGTCTGAACGCTCTTCCAACTCTGCTTTTTCTGATAAAAAGTCGGATGATAAAAAATCGCCAATGTGAACGAAAATAATTGCATTTTCGATTAAAATCTGCTGATAAAAGTCGATAGTGGGAACACACTTTTACATTGCAAGACAAACCAATCCATAAACACATGTTGTTGTTTTTCTTACTGTCAATCAAAAGATGATAATTTATCATCTGATAAAAATCGATAGTCTGAACGCTCTTCCAACTCTGCTTTTTCTGATAAAAAGTCGGATGATAAAAAATCGCCAATGTGAACGAAAATAATTGCATTTTCGATTAAAATCTGCTGATAAAAGTCGATAGTGGGAACACACTTTTACATTGCAAGACAAACCAATCCATAAACACATGTTGTTGTTTTTCTTACTGTCAATCAAAAGATGATAATTTATCATCTGATAAAAATCGATAGTCTGAACGCTCTTCCAACTCTGCTTTTTCTGATAAAAAGTCGGATGATAAAAAATCGCCAATGTGAACGAAAATAATTGCATTTTCGATTAAAATCTGCTGATAAAAGTCGATAGTGGGAACACACTTTTACATTGCAAGACAAACCAATCCATAAACACATGTTGTTGTTTTTCTTACTGTCAATCAAAAGATGATAATTTATCATCTGATAAAAATCGATAGTCTGAACGCTCTTCCAACTCTGCTTTTTCTGATAAAAAGTCGGATGATAAAAAATCGCCAATGTGAACGAAAATAATTGCATTTTCGATTAAAATCTGCTGATAAAAGTCGATAGTGGGAACACACTTTTACATTGCAAGACAAACCAATCCATAAACACATGTTGTTGTTTTTCTTACTGTCAATCAAAAGATGATAATTTATCATCTGATAAAAATCGATAGTCTGAACGCTCTTCCAACTCTGCTTTTTCTGATAAAAAGTCGGATGATAAAAAATCGCCAATGTGAACGAAAATAATTGCATTTTCGATTAAAATCTGCTGATAAAAGTCGATAGTGGGAACACACTTTTACATTGCAAGACAAACCAATCCATAAACACATGTTGTTGTTTTTCTTACTGTCAATCAAAAGATGATAATTTATCATCTGATAAAAATCGATAGTCTGAACGCTCTTCCAACTCTGCTTTTTCTGATAAAAAGTCGGATGATAAAAAATCGCCAATGTGAACGAAAATAATTGCATTTTCGATTAAAATCTGCTGATAAAAGTCGATAGTGGGAACACACTTTTACATTGCAAGACAAACCAATCCATAAACACATGTTGTTGTTTTTCTTACTGTCAATCAAAAGATGATAATTTATCATCTGATAAAAATCGATAGTCTGAACGCTCTTCCAACTCTGCTTTTTCTGATAAAAAGTCGGATGATAAAAAATCGCCAATGTGAACGAAAATAATTGCATTTTCGATTAAAATCTGCTGATAAAAGTCGATAGTGGGAACACACTTTTACATTGCAAGACAAACCAATCCATAAACACATGTTGTTGTTTTTCTTACTGTCAATCAAAAGATGATAATTTATCATCTGATAAAAATCGATAGTCTGAACGCTCTTCCAACTCTGCTTTTTCTGATAAAAAGTCGGATGATAAAAAATCGCCAATGTGAACGAAAATAATTGCATTTTCGATTAAAATCTGCTGATAAAAGTCGATAGTGGGAACACACTTTTACATTGCAAGACAAACCAATCCATAAACACATGTTGTTGTTTTTCTTACTGTCAATCAAAAGATGATAATTTATCATCTGATAAAAATCGATAGTCTGAACGCTCTTCCAACTCTGCTTTTTCTGATAAAAAGTCGGATGATAAAAAATCGCCAATGTGAACGAAAATAATTGCATTTTCGATTAAAATCTGCTGATAAAAGTCGATAGTGGGAACACACTTTTACATTGCAAGACAAACCAATCCATAAACACATGTTGTTGTTTTTCTTACTGTCAATCAAAAGATGATAATTTATCATCTGATAAAAATCGATAGTCTGAACGCTCTTCCAACTCTGCTTTTTCTGATAAAAAGTCGGATGATAAAAAATCGCCAATGTGAACGAAAATAATTGCATTTTCGATTAAAATCTGCTGATAAAAGTCGATAGTGGGAACACACTTTTACATTGCAAGACAAACCAATCCATAAACACATGTTGTTGTTTTTCTTACTGTCAATCAAAAGATGATAATTTATCATCTGATAAAAATCGATAGTCTGAACGCTCTTCCAACTCTGCTTTTTCTGATAAAAAGTCGGATGATAAAAAATCGCCAATGTGAACGAAAATAATTGCATTTTCGATTAAAATCTGCTGATAAAAGTCGATAGTGGGAACACACTTTTACATTGCAAGACAAACCAATCCATAAACACATGTTGTTGTTTTTCTTACTGTCAATCAAAAGATGATAATTTATCATCTGATAAAAATCGATAGTCTGAACGCTCTTCCAACTCTGCTTTTTCTGATAAAAAGTCGGATGATAAAAAATCGCCAATGTGAACGAAAATAATTGCATTTTCGATTAAAATCTGCTGATAAAAGTCGATAGTGGGAACACACTTTTACATTGCAAGACAAACCAATCCATAAACACATGTTGTTGTTTTTCTTACTGTCAATCAAAAGATGATAATTTATCATCTGATAAAAATCGATAGTCTGAACGCTCTTCCAACTCTGCTTTTTCTGATAAAAAGTCGGATGATAAAAAATCGCCAATGTGAACGAAAATAATTGCATTTTCGATTAAAATCTGCTGATAAAAGTCGATAGTGGGAACACACTTTTACATTGCAAGACAAACCAATCCATAAACACATGTTGTTGTTTTTCTTACTGTCAATCAAAAGATGATAATTTATCATCTGATAAAAATCGATAGTCTGAACGCTCTTCCAACTCTGCTTTTTCTGATAAAAAGTCGGATGATAAAAAATCGCCAATGTGAACGAAAATAATTGCATTTTCGATTAAAATCTGCTGATAAAAGTCGATAGTGGGAACACACTTTTACATTGCAAGACAAACCAATCCATAAACACATGTTGTTGTTTTTCTTACTGTCAATCAAAAGATGATAATTTATCATCTGATAAAAATCGATAGTCTGAACGCTCTTCCAACTCTGCTTTTTCTGATAAAAAGTCGGATGATAAAAAATCGCCAATGTGAACGAAAATAATTGCATTTTCGACTAAAATCTGCTGATAAAAGTCGATAGTGGGAACACACCTTTAGACACTTTAAAATTGAAATGGGATTCCATAGCAAAGGGTTTTAGTGAATGTTTACTAATTATGATTTTTGCGGTACTCCAGTGTGTTTCATGGATATCCCCACTACTGCATAATAGCCAACTATTCTTTCTTTGTAGATGCCGAAGTTATGGAAGTAATTTAAATTCAATAATCAATATCGAAATCCACACTTAGGCCTTGCTTTGTAATTCCTAAGTCCAAATGTGTAGATGTGATTGAGTCATGACTTACAACACTCCCGCATTGATCGGGAAATCTCCCGCTTTTCAAGATTATCCAGGTCTCCTGGTTTCAAAATATCCCATTCAGCTTTTAGAGTATTTCATGTTGAAAGAAATTGTGATTAAAAATCATTTTGAGCAATATTTCTTAATCCAAATTTTTAAATTTTACTTTAATTTATTGTTATTATCATATATGTGAAAGCAACACAGACTTACATATTACAGGGTGCCCAGCAAAAAGTCAAGAAATTTGCTAACTCTTTCAAAATCGCTTTATTAAATTAATAAACATAACTAACTGATTAACATTAAACTTTTTAATGTTTTATTGAATATTACAATGAAAGAGTTCAGAGGAAATGTTCGAAATGTGAGCCATCACTGTCATAACAAGATTGGAGTCTTAGAGAGGCCCCATGTCGAGTTTTCTGTTTTAAAAAGTACAATTACTTCGCGCTGAAAATCGGTCACTTGCTCAGAAGTCATAATTAATGCTTATGAAATTATTTCTAAATGAAGCATTGAATAAAACAAAAATGATTTAATCAAGTTAGAATGTTAATCAGTTAGTTATGTTTATTAATTTAATAAAGCGATTTTGAAAGAGTTTGCAAATTTCTTGACTTTTTGCTGGGCACCCTGTACTATAGTACTTAGCAGTATTGCGGAAATTCAGTTGTAGCCAAACTTGACATCAGTGTTATTTAAGCTCCGTTTACATGATAAGCTTCCCTTATGAGTTTATCTTTAAATACGAATCAATTATCAGATTAACTAAATATCAGTTGTGTTTACAAGATGAGTTTTCTCTTATGACTGATATCCTTAACCGAAAGCTTACCAACATTTTCTGACGTAAGTTTTCCCTCAAAAACAATTATTTCGAGTTAATTTGCACTTACGCACTAAGTTTTCCCTTACATAAGGGGAAGTACCTAATAAGGGGAAATTAATATAAATACCAATTTCATTTACATTTTCATGATGCCTGCTTATTTACTACCATAAATCATTGTGCTTTTTCTTTCATTTTGTTTCTTTTTGATTACATTTATCAGTAATATAAAATTGACTTATTTTCAAATTTGCGGAGATTTAGTGCTTTTGGAGGTTGAAATCGTACTATGGTATTTAGTAGTAACACATGTAACGAGAAAGACTTTTCTTTATGCATTTTTTGTAGTTTTCCGCTTTATTAGGAAATCTCCCGCTTAAATTCTGTTGAGTATACTGACTGGTAACGATCACGCCTCTTTATTATATTCGAATGCCAGCTGAAACTTAAAAAAACCATGATATTTGTTTGAATCATTATAATGAACAAAAACAAATCATCACATTTATGCTATGAATGCAATTAAAATACAGAAGAATCTCAATATTGTTTTCTGTTTTGGATGTGTAAAGAGAAGTCATTGGCGGAAAGAGTGTTCTGGGTTTACTAGTCAGCAGAGCAAAATATTGAAATTGTTAACAACAATATCATTCTATTATGCAATGAATGCAATTAAAATACAGAAGAATCTCAATATTGTTTTCTGTTTTGGATGTGTAAAGAGAAGTCATTGGCGGAAAGAGTGTTCTGGGTTTACTAGTCAGCAGAGCAAAATATTGAAATTGTTAACAACAATATCATTCTATTATGCAATGAATGCAATTAAAATACAGAAGAATCTCAATATTGTTTTCTGTTTTGGATGTGTAAAGAGAAGTCATTGGCGGAAAGAGTGTTCTGGGTTTACTAGTCAGCAGAGCAAAATATTGAAATTGTTAACAACAATATCATTCTATTATGCAATGAATGCAATTAAAATACAGAAGAATCTCAATATTGTTTTCTGTTTTGGATGTGTAAAGAGAAGTCATTGGCGGAAAGAGTGTTCTGGGTTTACTAGTCAGCAGAGCAAAATATTGAAATTGTTAACAACAATATCATTCTATTATGCAATGAATGCAATTAAAATACAGAAGAATCTCAATATTGTTTTCTGTTTTGGATGTGTAAAGAGAAGTCATTGGCGGAAAGAGTGTTCTGGGTTTACTAGTCAGCAGAGCAAAATATTGAAATTGTTAACAACAATATCATTCTATTATGCAATGAATGCAATTAAAATACAGAAGAATCTCAATATTGTTTTCTGTTTTGGATGTGTAAAGAGAAGTCATTGGCGGAAAGAGTGTTCTGGGTTTACTAGTCAGCAGAGCAAAATATTGAAATTGTTAACAACAATATCATTCTATTATGCAATGAATGCGTTCTCGTTGGTCGCAAAGAACAGATTACTGCTGAGATATCTATGACCACCTCTGAATGCCAGTTTGTTAAAAACTAATAAACGCATTGAAGAGATTGCCAATAATATAGAAGTATCTGAGAAATATGATCAAAATTAACATAAACTCAATCCATAAATATTCCTGGGATAAAGAAACCAATTGATCAAGAAATATTGGTTGATCCTTGCGGCATAATTATTAATATTATATTAGTTTAGTATAACACATGTAACAAAATAAAAATTTCCCCCCGCACTCGAGTCCATCTTTGGAGCTGATTCATAAAGGAGTAAACCGCAGTGATCTAAAATCAGAAATTTATAACTGTTTAACAAAAATATCGAAGTTGAATTAGAAAATTGACTAGAAATGCCGAAGACATTACAAGAAAGCCCCAACTCCATAGCAACATTAAAACATTATGTGTGTATTCCACCAATCAAATGTGCAGTCACTTCAGTAATAAACAGATGAACTTTATGCAGTCGTCTCTCAAATGGATTTTCCTGATATTCTATTGCTTACCGAAACACATTTGTCATACCTAACTACCTGATACTATCAGGATCTGTTGCTTTACCAGGATATGAAATGATGCGGAATGATCATATTAATTGTAGTAGTGATAAATCTGGTGGAGGCGTCACGATTCAAATTAAAAGTGAAATCCACTTTCGTGCATTTATTCCAATATTAAATGATACGAATAATATATTTTTACAGATATAGAAGGTCTTTGGCTCTTTGCTCCTCGTGGAATCAGTGGTTACATATGTGGAGTAATTTACCACTCATACATTCGTAACCAGATTGTCCAAAATTTTCCAAATCATTGCATTTTAATCGGTGGAGATTTTAACCAACTTAAGTTAGTATTCATTTGTCGTGAATTTCAGTTGTATCAAATGGTAACGTTTAGAACTTATGGTTTCAATTTTTTGATATAATCTTTACAAACTACCCACAGTTTTTTCACAACCAAATACCTTTAACAAGTATCGGTGGTTGTCGGCATATCTCAGTATATATGAAATCTTTTTATTCATTGCCTAGTGTGGAGTGGAAAACCTTTAGTTGTAAATCCCAGATTAACAGTGACATGTTTGGACGTTGTATTAGTTCTATCAATTGGAACTTTCTAGAAGATAATTCATACTCTTTTCTTAATAAATGGAAGATTTTTTCAACATTATTTGTCAAGCTTTGGAATACAGCTTCCCAGTTAAGAGGATAAATGTGTACCCACGGCACAAACCCTGGATATCTCAAAATACTTATTAATTGATTAAAAATGACAACGGGTTTTATGTAATGGAAACAAACAACTTTACAATCAATTGCGTAATAAGGAGTGTCACCAAATTAAGAAACAAGGAAAAAGTATTTAGATTATAACATTTTAGAATTGAAATGTGCAAAACCAAGAGCTTGGTGGAAATTTATCAAGCAGATGTGCGGGATGTTTACTGGTTGTCTTAATATTAGTGATTTAGCCGAATGAATGCTGAAACTCTGGCGCGAACGGTGCATGATAAGCTAACATCAATAGCAGATAGTTATGAGACATTGTCTGAAGTAAGTTATCTCCTATGTCACTCAGATCTTAAGCCTATAAATGTAAATGAATATAATTTTTTTTAGTATTTATCTCATTAAATCCCCGGAAATCATCAGGTCCAGATTTTTTGGGGAATTATATACCTAATTGGATACTGCAGGACTTCAGTCATGAATTAGTGCTACCAATTTAAATTCTGCTAAATTTTTCATTCAGATCTTGTTGTGCAGGTCCTTTCGTTTTTCAGATGTTTGCTGTCTTGAAAGGAAATCACCTGTCACATCAGTGACTACCGACTTGAAACCTATTTCATTAACTCATTCCATATCCAAACTAGTAGCAGAAAGTTTATTCTAAGAGAGAATTGCTGACTAAAGTCCAAGAAAATATCGATCCTAAGCAATTTGGGGTAGTCCTGAAAAGATCAACTATTATGGCACTCCTTGATGCTGCACAGCAGTGAATGAATTCAATGGAAACAAAAGGTACTTTTATTCAAATTTTTCTATTTGAGTATAAAAAGGCTTTTGATTTTATTAGCCATCCAAATTCTTATAAAAATACTTACCAATATAGAAGTGAATAGGCCTAACTACACAGTAAATTCGATAATTTCGTTTTTAATGAATTGTCAACAAATAGTTAAGTTAGCATGTGGATCAACTAAGCTATGGAATACGTTATATACTGGGGTGATGCAAGGAACTAAATTAGATACTTGGCTCTTTATCTTATTGATTCCCTTTTACGTGATTGGCCACAGTGAATCAAATATGTTGACGACACTACTGCATGGGATTTATGCAGTTGGGGCTTTCATTCAACTTCCAATTTATTAGTGAAACTAGTCAAAGATTGGTCAGATGATTCTTTAATATAAATAAACACCTGTAAAACTAAAGAACTAAATGTTTGTCCTTTTAGAAAATTTGATTTACCTAGTAATGCTACAACAAGCGGGACTACTTCAACTTTCTTCAAATTCCACAGCCTTTCTATTTCCTATGCCAAATCCCTGAACTTGTCTATCTTCTCTTTCTCCTTGCTTTCTACAAATTCCTGTCCTTTGGTGCTGCTATGTCTATCACTGTTCCCAATCTTTTCTCTTTGTCTACTACTACTATGTCTAGTCTCCGTGCTTCTAATACATTGCTCGTCTAGATTTTGACGTCCCACATTATCTTAACCTTCTCATTTTCTATGATGCCCCGTGGTTTGTGCTCATACCACTTGTCTCCTGCTTCTAACCCATGCTGCCTGCTCCAGCAGTACTTTCCCTCCTTTATGCCTTGCCATGTACAACCTATCAACATCTCCATTTAAGTTGAATGCTCTCTCTGCTGCTAGTATCTTCCTTGTCTGCCTGTCTAACTTCCTCATTTCATACTTATTCTGTAATGTTAAGTGAGACAAATTAAAGACTTTTGTAAGATTTATTAAAATTACTGAACTATATATACAATTAAAAGATATCAACCAAACATACAATGACTGTACGGACGCCTTAAGGGAAGGTTGTTGGGAAACTTGTTTACCGTTGTACCAAGTCTAGTTAACCACATTAACTACATCATCTCTCCTTCTAGGTTGATTACACGTGGAAGAGTTCACAGGACATCCATAGAAGTCGGGTGGTTTTCTATTCCTAGTTGATTTGTGACGAAATATTATTTCAGTTTGACGATCATGTTCATCTTTCTTTCCTCCTTCATCTAAAATTGGCCAATCGTACCATTGATCTATCAATGTATCCATTGTTTTTTTAATGGGAATTAGATGTCGTCAGCTTCTACGAATTATTTTGTCATTGACCTTTATTAGATAGGACATTGGAGTAGAACCTTTTGGTTACTCTTACATATTCGCCAGAATGTACTTCTGGGAGATCCCTGACTAACTTATTGTAGTATTCTAACTGCTTTCTTTTGTAGCGCTTTTCCCTTTTCTTATGCATTGGCTTCTCAAATATTACGGGTTTTAGCAATTTGTTTGATATGAGATCGTTTGATCGAAGTCTGCGATTAAAAAGGAGTTATGCAGGAGGCAATGCCGAAAATGGCAAGGGGAATTGTTGTAATTCAAATAGTGATAGGCGGAAATTGATGCCTTTTTTGTAGAACATCTTAAATGTTTGAACACTCCTTTCGACCATTCCGTTTGATTGAGGATATCGTGGACTTCTGGTAACTAGGTTTATCCCAAATTGCTCTGAGAATTTCCTAAATTCGTATTATTATTATTATTATTTTTATTATTATTATTATTATTATTATTACCAACACCTCAAAAAGAAATCGCCATTGCATCACCAAATGTTCCTTCATCGCCCAAACTCTATTCATTTCCAAAGATATCGCCTGCACCGCAAAAGCTAGCAAAAGAAAACGCAAAACCACAAATAAAAAAGATTAAGAATGGAACAACTACACTTATCATAGGAAGCAGCATCCTCAAATACGCTCGTTCACGTCATCTCCTTCAAAATCAAATCACAACCATTCACTCGTATCCAGGAAGTAGCACCGCAGCTCTAACNAAAGAAAACCCCACTACATCAAATGCTCGCCCGCCTAAACCAAGAAAACGCCGCTGAAGCTCTCCTACATCTTTTTAAATTAGCACTATCTTCACCAGCAAACGCCGATAAAACACCGGAAAAGTCGCCCCTCCTGCACCAACACCTCAAAAAGAAATCGCCATTGCATCACCAAACATTCCTTCATCGTCAAAACTCTTTTCATTTCCGAAAATATCGCCTCAAATAAAGAAGATTAAGAATGGAACAACTACACTTATCATAGGAAGCAGCATCCTCAAATACGTTATCTGCTTCAAAATCAAATCACAACCATTCACTCGTATCCAGGAAGTAGCACCGCAGCTCTAACGCAAAAAATCACGCAATGCGAAAGTACTCACGTCGGCACTGTGATGCTCAACACCGGTCTAATCGATGCACTCAAGTGCAATGCTAACACATTCCGCCAAAAGCTACAAAACATCATCACAGAAGTCAAGAAGAAATTCACACCTCATCACATCTACCTCTTCGAAATCACCCCTGTCTGTGCTGATCATAACCTCTCAAAGAACTTTGCAATCCAACAATGTAATCAAATCATAAGAAGTTTCTCTCAACGTCGTCTTAGTGCCATTCCGGTTTTTGATCATTTCCTTCTTTCGCCACGCTCAATCAATTCCACTCTTCTAGCTCACGATGGTATTCACCTGTCTCGCAAAGGTCTCTCAGTCTTCATCCGCAATCTAAGAAACTACTTTCACCCTCTGTCAACTCATCCTAATCACTACGGTTCATTGCGTCAACCCGAAATTTCGTACGCCAAAGCAGCATCCAACAATACACGCCGTGCTCTACTGCCGACACCCGCTTTTCACCCCACCTTACACCGTCAGCTATTCCAATGAATAAGGTAAACTTTTGGAAAACACTATTTTTATTTGTATTACTCCTTAAAAATGTAAAATTATATTATATACACGAGAGACATCCATGCATACACAGACACAAATTTCATTATCAACACTACTATGAATTATCACTAAAATTTAGCAATAATTTTCTTACTTTCATCCATGATTACTTTTATAATAATTTAATTATTCTAGCAGAAGATATAGAATTAAATCCTGGCCCAATCTTATATGAATATAATCTTGAAAATTTAGCGAATCATTATAAAGACAATTTTAAGTATATTTATTTAAACGCCAGAAGTCTTAAAATTGCAACTCAATTTGGTTCAAATTCAATTATCACTCACTATTACAGAAACTTGGTTAAACAACGAAATTAATCCAAATTTGTTCAATCCAAACCCCACAATCTTTGATATTTTTGTTAAAAATAGGGATAGTAGAGGTGGTGGTCTTATGATTATTGTACCAAAAGAATTAAATCCAATACGAAAAAAAATCTTGAATCCGATCATTCTGTTTTTGAATCTTTATGGATCGAAATTAAATCACCTACAAATTCTTCAGAAAATGAATTAATTAATGTTACTTATAATCCAAATAAGAACTTTCTTGTAGAGCATATAAAGTATAAATGCAATGAAATTTCAGAGATTCCCCAAAATAATTACTCACTAAACATATTAGGTGACTTTACCATCAACTATTTTAATTTTTATGAAAAAAAATCATTGAAAGAAATATGCGCTATTGATAATTTCAAAATAATCAACACTCAAACTCCCACTCGAAAAACAACATTAATTGATTATATTTTAACCAATTCGGAAACTATATATATAAGACTTATATCATTGAATCCTTCAGTGATCACTCACTCTGTATTTATACTAGTAAGATTCAAGTTAAGCTTCCTAAATTTAAAACGATTTTTTCTAGGGATTTCAAATTTATTCAGATGAGATCGTGGAAAATTCACTTAAAAATGTTCCATTCGACTATATTTTTACTCTAAATTCTGGTTCCCACAGATCAATCAAGCCCTAAAGAAAGTACCACCGTTAAAAACCTGCCGAATAGTTAATAAATCACGACGATTTAATTTAAGCACGACTGATGATCAAGTAATTAAGAATACCGTAAACATAAAGCAGAAACTCTTTGAACTAGCTAACGCTAATCCGACCGAAATAAATTGGACTAATTACGAAAGATCAAAGAAATTAATTAAGGACTTACGTGCTAAAAATTTAGCTTTAAAACAACGTCAATTTTTTGAAAATTTAAATTATCCTAAACAAAAGTGGAAATTTCTAAACCGTTTTATTGGAAAATCGAATGGGCTCAATAGTGACATTTCAGAAATTAATGTTGATAGTAAAATATTTACCGATAAAAAAAGGATACTATGTCATTTAAATCATACATTTAAAGAATTAGGTAACTTCAATTTTCCTAAACCTTCTCTATCAGAACTTAGGCAATCAAATTGTAAGTCAACGTTTCAATTTAGGCTGTCCACCTTAAGAGAATTAGAAACTATTGTACAAAATTTAGACAGGTTCCACTCATTTACCATACTTTATCATTAAGAAATTCTTTCATATATTTGGCGAACATCTATCATTTGCATTTAATCAATGTATAGTTGAAAATAAATTTCCTGAACTAATGAAAAAGTCATACATAATACATTTGTATAAAAATGGAGATCCCCTCATTGCTTAAAATTATTGCACATTCAAATCAACCAATACCTTGCATCTGAGAATATATTATCATCTAAACAATATGGTTTCCGCGCTAAACATAGTACAAGTGATGCAATTATTTCAATTACTGAAAAAATATCCTCAAATAAATCTCAAAATAAATCCAGTTGCATAGCACTTCTAGACTTAAGCAAAGCTTTTAATTCAATGAACTTTGAAATTTTGGCGATTAAACTTAAAAATTACGGATTTCAACAAAATTCAATTAAGTTACTTATGAGTTTTTTAGAAAATAGAAAACAGCGTGTTTTAATGAATAATATGAAATCTGATTATATTATAACAGATCTAGGAGTGCCTCAAGGCACAGTACTAGGGCCAATTTTATTTGCAACATATATAAATGACATAATTAAACATGTAAAACATAGTGAAATATACCAATTTGCTGATGATACTTGCCTCATAAATACAGATAATGATGCATTTAGGGCTACAAAAAATTTACAAAGTGATATTGAAAATCTTTCTAGGTATTTCTCATCCAATCAATTAAAAATTAATATTGAAAAAACGCAATTCATTATATTTTCCCCTAATTCTGTAAAAGAAATAACAAACAAGATCGAATTAATTGTTTACAGTGTTCCAATAAAACAATCTGATCATGTTACATATTTAGGTGTTGATATTGACAAAGATTTAAAATTCGATAAATTTCTCCTAAAAAAGTTACAAAAAATGGCTTCTGGGGTTAGATACTTATACCACCTCAGAAATTTTGGACCAGATTATCACGTTGAATTATTACATGCTTTTTGTTTATCGCAATTACATTATTGTTCATTTTTATTTATAAATTTTAATTCAAAAAGCTGCTATTTATTATCAAAAACTATTAATTGGGCACTAAAAACATTAAATTTTGCACGTAAGCATGACCATGTTAGTGAATACAGACGAAAGTGTAATATAGTATCCCCGCTATATCAAGTACAATTCCATGCAGCTTCAATTTTATTTAAGTATAAATATGGCCGACAATCAATTTCTTTTCTTTATAATTACTTAAAAGTAAATCTTCGATCACATAAGTTTATTTGTAGCAGTACTTCCTATCCTAGTTTTCACCGAGCAGCCTCTAATATTTGGAATGATTTAGAAAATGAGATAAGAATAGAAAAAAATTACAAAAAATTTAGAAAAAAATTAAAAATCATACTTTTACATCGACAAAATACAATCGGAGACACAAACATGCTAAACACATTTACTGGTTTTTTGCACTGAGCTCACCACACACATAGACACACACACACTTATTCTATATATATTTTATTATTATTTTGTAAATACATGTATTTGTAGTTTGTAGCTTTTTTTACTGTCATTTATTTACTGCAATAAATTTGCTTTGACTCTTATTATTATTATTATTATTATTATTATTATTATTATTATTATTATTATTATTATTATTATTATTATTATTGTTATTATTATTACGAATGGCAGCAATTTATTAAAACTAATCATGTGATAAATGTTATATCAGTCAATATAACTGAAAAAATCTTTTTTGTCATTAACATCATTATTCACTATGACGACATTAACTGTTGCTTTGCGTTTGGCTACAATATTCTTGACAAAACGAACAGCAAACGCCTTCTGATAATCATTACTTCTCGATCCTGTCAAAAGAAATACCTTATTTTTTGCATCAAGAACATAGGAAAATCTCTGATTAATACTCTTAAGAGTGCGTGGTACTCTAACATTGTGCACCCTTCCATCAGCAGTAGTTTCAATTCTCCATAATATGGCATCACTAACCTTGGCTTTATATATTTCTTCGTCTAAATATTTAAGTTTTCTCTTAAAATACGATTTAAAGAGGTCTGATTCTTCTCCTTGATATTCAATATATTGTTTTACATTACTCTTTAAGTAAATTCCTAATTGTATAACTTTATAAGATGCTATTCCAAAGTCTTTTTCAGATGATTTTTTTCCCACCCACATGTGAATGTTGTTTTCGAGATTTTGTTCTACTAAATGACTGAACAAAACAATGTAAACATTCTGTATTGAAAAATTGCCATACATATAGTATCTCCAATTACTTAATCTTCCGTTCACAATTATCCACACTCTCATTTCTGGTTTTTTACCAGTGTCTTGCCAAACCGTTTCAGCAGGGCGATTGCCAATCTGCTCACTGAAGCCATATGAATCTGAAATCGTTCCTAGAACAAAAGGAGCTTCTTCTACTTTTGATGGTTTTCGACTTACAAGTCCATTATATTCCATATTTGACGAGGAAAATTCTGCTACATTTTCCATTTCCTGTTCTTGTCCATTTACAATATTATATGCATTAGTATCATTGAATCCAGTTGAACAATTGCATAGACGAAATATTAAAAACAGTAAAATTATTGATAGCTGCATTCTCTTACCAATAGTCAGAATTAAAATTTCATGGCGGGAATTTGACAGATGCTTATAGATGCAGACTACTGTGCCATAACTGTAGTTATTATAAGAAAATGATAGAAAATTTATTAGATTGTTATCAAAATTGTAATCGCCTCTTTATAACAATCAACACACATAAATGCTTTTAAAAATATAAACGTTGTATTTATTAGAGGAATTAGCAAAATATAAGCAAGGCAAGAAAATTATTTTTAAAGAAAATTTTTCAAAGTTAGTAATCAATAAATTAATATCTGTTGAAAGCATCAAAGGTGTACCAAGTAAACATTACCTCAAAGTTAAGGATAGTCAATATTATAGCCCTATCAAGTTAATTTTAATGCTCTCGAAATTAGAAGTGAATTTTGGCCTAAAATTGCAACTTACATTTTTACATATTATTTTTACCTCAAAATTGGAAAATGTTTGGTTCTAAATTTTTCTTATTTATTTTTTCAGCACTACAATGTTATAATTATAGACAAAAATATAAACCTCAATTTTTCCAGTTGTAGTATACCATTGGGATATCAATTATATAATATATGAAAGGGAATTGCTTACTAATATGGACTTTACTTACTTATGTTAGACATAGTTCTTATAATTATGGATGAATTTTATTGAACATTGGGGTCCGACAAAGAAAATAGAATTTTTAGGTACTCCATGGAACAATGTTTGATATCAATAAAAGCAAGAGACAAGTGCAACTCTACAGAAATGCTACACACCACCAGGTTATTATACCGGCAATTGACGTTTCGAACTTGATCATAAATAAAAGGATTTAAATTTCATAATCATGATTATTGTTCTAAAAAAAATAAATGCACATTACGCGAATAGAATGGCCACATTTGCAAATCGGAATTTTAAGAAAGAATCTGTAAATAGCTCGTTTTTGTGATAGCATTTACGAAAAATTTCGTGCGCTAATCAGCCATATAATTGTAACTGCATTATTAATAGAAATTTCTTCTTAAAAATGTAATTTTCCAAACTGCTATATCTTAAGCCTAAATAAAAAAGTTCCAAGTTTTCATACAGCATATCATTGACACACAATACACATAACCTACTTTTAGATAACATACCGCTCAATGTTTTAGGCAGTATCGATATTTGCACACAATACACATAACCTACTTTTAGATAACATACCGCTCAATGTTTTAGGCAGTATCGATATTTTTCGGTATTGTCAAAATGCCGAGGTATCAATTTCGGTATCGGGATTTCCATTAATGTTTATGCTTAACACGTGTAAAAGGCTTTAATGTTGAATTCTGTTGATGAGTAAATTCCAGAATTTTGTTGGTATTATATCGTGGTGCGTTTAAATTGTTTTGAAGAATTGGAATGCAATATGAAGAGTTGTTTTGGAGATAGAATTGACTTAAAAATCTAATAGTTTGTCTTACAATGTATAGGAGTTCTTTTTTGCGACATTTAGTGCACATATTAATGTATGAAGTGTGCAGTTTAAGTTAGTTCTATACGTAGGTATTCAGTTATACGGTATTCTATTCCATCAAGTACTTTTTCATTCAATTGGAGAGCATTCATTAAAATTGCTATCTTATGACAAATTCAATCTTCTTCAAATTTAAATTATAGTGCAAACAGAGTTATTTTATTATTAGAAATAGAAAGACTAAATTTAAAAAAAAATTCTCTAAAATACATTTTCTAAATTACAGAATTGAGAATTGGAAAATCGTAATATAATATACAAGGGAGATTCTTAAAAACAAAAGAGGTTAATTTCGCTAATAATTTTACACTAAGATTAGCAATATGACATTGCAAGGGCTTCCCATTTCGCTATTAACAGCTAAAAAACTGTTAACAGCAAACAGCAATCTTTTTACTGTTAATAGCTTCGATATTTTCTTAGATAAAATAGATAGAAAATTCCTATACACGCTCCGATATTGCATGGATAAGAGCAGGGGCGTAAGTTGGGTTTTTTATGGTCTTGATAATGTGAAAATATTGAAAAATAGACCCTAAAATATATTTCCTTTCTTGGTTTTTTAACTATTTTAATTTTTTGTCGAAAATTTTCTATTATACCAATCAAGATCAGTTTTGAAAAATTGAGTAAGGGCCATTCCACCATATCCCCTCTTTCATTTGGCACTGGATAGGAAACAACAAGATTGTTTCTAAACATAGTTAAAAGATAAGCAATCACGAACTTTGAAAGAACTATTAAAAACTAAATGTGAACTTCAAGGCGTATTTTAAAACGGATAAAATATCTAAGAAACATATATCTCAAAAAACAAATATAAACATAAATATAAACCTTAGTAAATATGGCAAAAAGTCGTCTGATTGTATCACTATGCAAATCCGCATCTAATGATATAATATCCGATACTTTGTGAATGTTTTGAAAATTGAACCAAATGAAAAGTTGATCATCTTTTCTAGAAGTTGATAAAGCGCGAGAAATTAAAAGTTATAAATGCAAACAGCGCACAAAACAATTGTGAAATGACTCACGATAATATATGAATATTCATGGATTGTCCAAATACACAATATAATTGATATTTTAAAACACCATTTATCAATGGGGGTTTATTTGCAATTTACTTTATCAATGATTTCAACACTGGTCTGAAAACTGACCGTCTTCAATGTTGAAGGATTGAAATACAATGATAGAGGGTGAACAATACAGATAATAGACCAAGGTGCCTGAATTATATTTGCTGTTATAAACAGCACTTGGTTGCTGTTTGCTGTAACAGCATGCAGTTGTTAAAAGCAGTGCTTTTGGGAGTCTTGGAGATTGCACATCTATAATTAGATTGAGTCAATGGCGTCCAACCCTCTTAATATCACTGGGCCTAGTTTCCAAAAAAATTTGATGAAAGGAATTAAACATCATTAACATTAAACAGCTTCGAAGTTTTTGAAAATATATTTTATGATTTCCGGAAAAAAATTCAATAAATATATTAGTGTCTCCTCTTTCAATAGCAATGGGTTTGGGCGATCTATCTTCATAAAGTTAACCCGTTGTAGTTATTTGTTGCTTCTAAAAGGTACTATAGGCTTCCTGGTTGCCTGAGCAATGGGAATTGATATAATTGGAAATTTTTTAAAAAATTGTAACTTACAAAGTAAACTAGTTAATCTTTCAGCCACAGTAATGCGTCTTAGTACAAATTTTCAGTATTATGTTCGAGCATAATCACTAATAGATATGGCCATGGTTCCCTTCAAAAAGGGACCAGGTTGCTTAAAATTAAATTACGCAAGAATTTACTTAAAATCTATTATTATTTCTTAAAAAATCATTCCAGCGTTCATAATTTACGAACTAATATAGATATGAAAATTTCGTTTTATTCTTTGTACTAAAACTTTTGGAACACCCGTTATGTAAAAATCTCTTATTTAGTGTAGGGCACATCTAATTGGGATTAGCGGAGCATCGTTGGCAAAAAAATATTTGAGATTAGCGGATAACACCATGGATTTTAGAAATCACGATCATCGGATTGTTAATTATGTGAATAACTTGAAGGAAATCACGAAATCGGAATTTTCATCAAAAATGTTTATTTTCGTAATAATTAGTTTTACGATGTATTAAAAAAACAGAATTAGCAAACAATTAAAACCTAGTGACATCACATACAAAACTATGGATTTTCAAAAAAGGCGGTTTGTTCCCCTTAGCCCCTGGGTTTGATGCAATTGGATTTACTAGCAACAATTTGAGCAAATTTTGTAAAGAAAAGCTATAAATAGTCTATGTTGTGCTATATTTTTCATAATGCTAAAGATATTTTTGTACTAATAAAATCAAAGTTTCTAAATCTCATGGGGGAGTAGCTAACAAAAATTAATTTCCTTTTATGTAGCTATGAACCTAACAAACTTCGTTGAGTAGCGCCATGATCAAAGTCAGTGGTGTGCGACCAGTCCAGATTTTGAAACTTAACTGAAAAACAGACATTTATCTAGCTCATAGTAGTTACGTTATAAGTTTGCCAGTTATATGTACTAACTTATTAAGAAATCATCACAGACTTTAGGAAACCACCGGATATATTAAGTTGAATTCTTGAAATTTATTAACCACGTGAACGAAGCCCGTCATTCTAACAGTTACTATAATTGTAAACGTTATTCATGATTTTTTTTCGATTAAATTTTTATATTTACAATCATTCAAAATCATCTATACATTTAAAAATCCAATTATTTAGTTACTAATAACTAAAATTTCTCATGGTAATAGTATTAAAGTTCAATAATGCATTGAATTATGTAGTTTGTCTATATCCTCTTCACAAGTAGCTTCATTCGTTTGCAGTCTATTCACTTTGTCAAACGTCTGTAATTGTATGCGAGGATTGTTTTCTATACATGTGACATGTATGTGATTTCCGCAACTAAGTAATAAAGCAATCTGAATGAAAGAAATGTCATAAGTCCAGCTTTAAAGTCAAATGGCTAGCATTGCTTATGTTTATCTTCGGTGCGCATGGAAGCAATGGAGTGTTCTATTGGAATGTTTTCTTTGAGCGCTCTCGAATCACGCAGACACAATATTGTGCTTCTCAGAAGTGCAAAGCTGATTTCAGTTCTGAGATGCCTGATTACATCTGAGTAGGACTCCTTCCTCTTCTCGGCTACTCTCAGAGCAATTTGCTTAATGGTCTGAGTTGAGAGGCTGCATCCTCCAGTCGTCGCAAAGATCAAGGCAGTGAAATAAAATAGTTACTTTAGTTTCATATTTCTTGAGACTTATGCTGCGTAGCAAATAAATATAAGTTTCTATTTATAGGAAAAGCTAACACTTTAAAATTCTTTATGCAACTCTACATTAAAGCACTGAAGTCGTCTTTTTGACAGCTAGATATTTTTATTGTGATAATTTAACATATTTTATCTAAAAATAAAGGCATGGCAAACTGTTCATAAATCCTTGCAGTGGCTTAAAACAAATATTAAAGATTTTCAGGTTAATCTACTAATGCAGACAGTGCTTAAATCTAGCATGCATTAACATTTTTAGTCACCCAGTAATGCAACTATTTCGGAGTTTACTTCGATCCCTTTGACCGCATATTACGAAAATATATCTGCCAAGCAGATTACAGATTTTTTTGCAGTTTATTTACTATGTGTGCTCTCAATGCTTCAAATATTTTAGTATTAATTCAAAATGCCTAGAAAAAATTATTTCATGTAAAATTTGTTAACATTAACATGGGCTTAGAAAAGTGAAAATTTTGTAGTTAACATTTGCCTATTTTTTCCAACATAGCTATAAAAAAAGAACATGCATATCTGGATTAAACCTTAAGAATTTGTTAAATTAAATCACGCGATCGGTTACTCTTCAATTATTGAATTTTATGATGTATATATTCAGAGCTCATTAAGTATTACGAATTTTTAAGATATATATTTGAGCTAGACAAACTTAGACAAAACAATGAAACTCTTTAAAAAGTTGATATGAAAACGTTTACTATTTATTATAATAAATTGCATAATTATATAAGAAATTTACAGAAAAATTGTCACTGAAATTATGCAACAAATTTGACGTCCACAAAGACATGTAGATTCAAAAGCTCTTAATCATGTGATATCAAGATTCACATACATTTGATTCTAGAGTTGATATCACTGAAGAATGATTTTCAATGAGTTAATTAGCTATTTTGTACTATTCAATTCACAAATAAGTTTATTTATAAAAGCATGCAGCCAAATATGTGTCAGCTTACAAACTATCGTCAGTATTTTACAAATTATTGCCTCTATAAAATTTCTAACAATAGTTTATATTCTGATTTTATATATCGAGAGATTTAATTTATAAATGCAATCTTTGGTGCTTAGATTTGGTTGCATGGATTATATATGAATGCTCTTAATTTTTAAATAAGTTTATCTTGATATCTGGCACAATATTTTGTTAAATTTCCAGTCGGTATTTGATTAGATGATGCTTTAATTCTAATATATAATGGCTTACTGGAAAAACAAGTATAATTTTCAGCACAGCGGTATACAATTTGGAAGATATAATTTTAATTTATTGGTTTCCTCAATTGTTGATTATAATTAATTTTGTATAATAGTGTATTTTTTTCCGCCATATGCTATATCATTATAATTATTGTGATTTCACCTTCAGCTTTGCAATATCTCAAGATGCCTTCTGCTACGAGGTACTTGTATTCATAATCCTAATAAGTTATGCTATGTCTGATAGAATTTTTGAATCTCAAGAAAAGACAAAAAATTTGTTTTTGCTACATAAGGCGTAATTTACAATGCAGGTGGGAGCGAAATATGGCTTGAAGAAGCTGTCGGTTTAGTTTGGAAAATGGTGCTTGCGGAAATAGGAAAACTAAGGTTTTGTCTGTCAAGAAAAAACTAATAGAACCCAACAGAGCACAAAAAAAAAGTTATTTTTGTGTTGTGATAGTGACTAATAAGTACAGAAGATCGTCTGTTGCAACATGGTAACTTCATAATTTGAACAAATATCAATTTAATGGATTGCACCCTGAATGAATGTTCGGTTATATCTTATTGGAAATGTTGCTAAATTTCAAGACAATTATGTAAAATAAATCAATAACATGAGACATCTACAGAATCACTTAAAGATATGTGACTATCAATTCAATTTTAAAATATTCAGCAAATCTCAAGATAAATTTACACTGAAAGCAGGCAAATCCTATTATACTATCTCTGAGGCTAAACTTCAATAAAAAGCAGGATTATATTTTAAGGCATTACATCCAATTTGGTAAAAATTTAATGAGGTAATTTTCCTGACGAAATTAATTATTAGCGACATATATTGGTGATTATTGTTTTTATACTTATTGTTCAAATTCCTTAAAAATGAAGAAACATGGTATGATTAGCATATTAGTACTGGGGAAGAAAACTTTTCTGCAAATTTCTTATGTAAACATCAAATATTTTTATTTTAAAAATCGATGTTATTTTTTAAATTTATGGGGAAAATGAAAGATATTTTCTTTTGATTTAGCACCTAATAATAACAAGCAACCAAAAAATTCACTTGAACAAACATTACTTTTTGTTTAACTGTTATATATTCAGACTACGAAATAAGTGTTGAATTTTGAATATAATTTTTTGATGCAAATTATTTCTAATCTTTTTTACTAATTTTTTTGATTTCCCTAGTTGTGGCTGTTGTTTCTTTTAGTTAAAAACTCTCGACCTGATTTTGTGATTTATAGACTAATTGTCTAGTTTAAATTGAAAGCTTTATAATACAGTGATCTTTATAATCATCAAGATTCTGTGAAATTATTAAATATACAATGAGTATTCAACTGAGTCAGAAAATCTAAATCGCGAATAGGAAAACTAATTAAAGCGTAAGAAATTTGATAATTTAGAAAATTATCAAATTTCTTTTACTTTTATGTGAAATTAAACTACATTGGTGGATTAAGGTTTGCACACTATTTGACAAATTTTTTTTGGAGGAATTAAACTGTGACTTTGATTTTAAGCTCCTGGATCAATGTTTTTATTGGGAATTGAAATTTCGTTTTAATATTTTTGCATATTCTATTTTCATCTTATACATTTTTAAAGGCGCCTCCAATTACAGGTACCAAAATAATCTCGAAATTCTATTAATTATATTTAGATAAAATCTCTTTAAGTGTCCCAAAAATTCAAACTAAATCTGATTAAAAGAATTCTCAACAAAATATTGACTCTGGTGCTAAAAATCAATATCGCAATTTGAACCTATGCAAAAATAGAATTGCCCAATTAGAATGTTCTAGCGTTTATGACCAACACTGAAAAAATTAAATTGAATCTATTTTTTCTGCTGTTATTGATTTATTGTACGTAAAAACTGCGCAAATATTTAAAGAGCTTGTGAATACTCACTGACTATATCTTGTCAAGCGGATATTCCCTAAATCAATCCATAATTAATCCCCACTAAAAGGTAAAACATATTTCTTTAGTGAGTTTCCATATGGAAATTCTACTCAGAAGAAGGTTAATAATACACATGCTACCGTTTCTTTTCAAAGGTAGGCACTTAAGTAATGCAAAATGGAATGCCAATTATAAAAGTCCTGATATGTATTCCGAATTGAGAAATTCCACAATTAACAAAATTAGAAATCTATGTACAAAAAGTAAAAAAATAAAATCAGAAAACTAAGTAGGAGTCTGGCGTACCAACAACTACAGTGAAGAAGACCAATATACACAAGAATATATCAACAGTAGCAATTTCCAACATGATTATCTTGACAAGAGAAGTCAGCACACCTGCTCGGTAAAGCACGATTGGAAGGAAGAATCCTGATACGACTATGCCAGTGGTTAGGAAGTAGCAAAAATCTATCAACGGTGAGAACTCATCGTTTGAAAATCTGATTCCCAAAAGTATTGGAAATGGGGAAATGGCGTAAAGCGCTAAGATGAATAAGGGAAAGTAATTTGGGTGAGGAAACACGCATGACATCACCAGCATGCTGAATCCCCCAGCGGCAAATAATGCCAATAAGAGCATCACAATCATCCTTCCTCTGCTCTCCAACTCCATCTGAAATAATCAATTAAATTTAAATCATTAAGTTATTACAGAATTCCTGTGGAAATATAGTAAAACCAAGAATAATTTTACATAAAAATAGCATATGAATAATATTTAAAAATTCTACCATACCTCAATGTTTCATATTTTATTATTAGGGAATATGCATTTTGCAAATTGAAATAATTCACCGTGAATCTTACATAACAACCTGACTTTGAAATAACAGTGGGACATCGAACATCGATCAAAGCTAATGAATGATATTGTAGAATATACATAATTTACTTAAATATATACATAAATAGGTCATTTCATTGTACAAAGAAACACGAATGCTTACTACACAACTGAATAATATAAAATAAAAGCAAAAATAGAAATAAATCATTCCGAGTATGCTACGATGCATCTCTTAAACATCGGTGGCATACGAATTGTCACTGAGTGCGGTGATATCTAATTAATTCCAATCAATCTAAGATCGGATTAGGAACTAGATAATTGAGGCCATTAGTAGGATTTTCATTTGGTACTATATTTTGTCACATAGATAATGAAGGCGTTCGTCCAAGATTTCCCACATCAGCGCCAACCATGTTGTCGCCTCACGGTGACTCTATTTTAAGTTAATGGGTAGCACATGTCAAAAGCCACATTTCAAACACTGATAACTGAATAGAATTTGGATAACTGAAAGATGTTTAATGTGTTAAATGCCAATAGCGAACGAAATAAAAAAACTGTACTTTCCTTTCTATAAAAATGAATTTCTCGGAGGTTAGCTTAGAAAACCTTTAGTTTCTTAGCAATTGCTTAACTTTGTGTTTTCAAACATCCTTAAAATGATAAAGAAATTTTTAAACAAAATAATCTAATTTGTTTAGAAAAGTTAAAAGCAGGCAAAGAAGAAAATCACATCCTCAGAAATTTGGCAGAGGCGAGATGCGAGTAAATTAGAATATAAGAATTTCTTGAAAACTTAACAAAAATCAATGTTTCTTACACCTCTTGCAACCGTCGAAATTAAGATCGGAATTCTGGAATTCTAAAGCGATAAGTTTCATTGAATGAATTGGGCATACTTGCAAAAATGATCTAACTTGAAATAACTGATTAGAAATAGAAGCACTTGTAGTGATAGCGATTTTATACATAGACAATTAATAAAATTTCATGTGCAAACATTCCAAATCAAATAAGATCTCTAACTATTTAAATCAGTTATCATCATGTATAGTGTTTGCCAATAAAATAGAATGTTAGTGGACTGTGAATCACAAGCAGTATGGTAGAGAACACCTCAACTCTCTTGATCCACCCTACAGTTGAAAGTCTGGCATTGAGCGCAATTGCTGTGCTTATTCTCCTTGTACTTCGACAACTTGAGGCATACTATTTAAATTCACACCTTGCTTTTTTTCGGAACAAAATTTCTTTTATGCTCTTGAAAGCGTCAACAAAACGTTTTACAATTCATTGCTATATTTTTTCACAATGTGCATTGCAAAAACAAACTTGAGTTCGTCTTTGTTCAATCTAAATCAGTGCTATTCAAACCCTGAACATTTTTCAATTGTTGTTAGTATGCAGATTTCAAACTTCTCATTTGTACCACAAATTAAAAATGGCAAGTAATGTAAGATTTAAGGAATGTAAAGTAATTTGAAATTGAAACAGAAAACACATTGTAGAGCTAGTGTCCTGTGAATCGATTCGAATTGAATTCGGGAAGTAAAACGGTAAAGTTGATTTTAGCCAAGCGAAACTCGCACTTTTTTATATTCTATTGTTCTCAATATGTTGTTCATTTTTTAGGTCTGGTAAAAGCAACACTAGCAGTATGTCGTTACTATTCGCACTTGCTATGTATATGCAAAATCAAGAATACATTCGGTCATGTCTACAAACTCAGCGATACAAATAACAATAAATATGGTCAGAGTCTCCATATTAATAAAAATTCACGATTTCCTCTAAGCGTACAAGGAAAAGACTCGCCAAACAATTTCTGCCCATTAATACTGGCTTTCTTAGGAAAACATACGCCAAAATTTATCAAATAAATTTATGTTGGTAAATTTGTTGATGTTAGATTAATTTAATCGATGCAAATTCAAGCTACATGTATGTACAGAGTGATCAATAATTTGTATAAAATATTTGACTCATACGATTCATTTATCGTAAATTTATTATAACAACATGATTAATTCCCAAATCTGATTGCTAAAAAATGCAAACATTATACTGTTTAGTATTTGAAAATATGCGTTAACAATTGATCAACCTGTTTTATATCTCCGCAAAAAATTGCAGTTTCTATATTAAATTTTAAGAAAATTCACAATCACAGAAGAAAATAAAAAACTTATTAAGCCATGCCACACTATATTACTTGAATATTTCTCGATGATTTCTGGAAAAGGTAATTGTGCATGAACTCAATGGCCTTTCGCATTGATAGAGACGGATCTAAGAATTTTCAAATGGGTGGGCAGTTTAATATAATTTTGAGTTTAAAATAGATTGCTAAATAGCAATGGGAACAAAAAGCATAGAACCGAAAATTTAAACAGCTGAAACACGAGTTAAGCGCCAGTTCTCACTAGAAAGTCTTTGAAAAACCTAATATTTATCTACAAAAAGACTCAAAAAACAAAAATACTGAAGCAAAATTATCAAACAAATAAGTCGGATGTCTGAAAACGTGATGTGTAGCACGCATGCATAGTTTAACAAGTAAATTCTATATTTGAAAATGTACAAGACAATGTTTATATAGTACGTTCATTCTACACATGAGGAAGTAGCGCCAAACACTAGTTTTTGGTATGTTAGTGTAGAAAACAATCCCCCCAACTTTCAAGAAATATTTCTCGATGAGTACGATAAGTAAAAATATCCACGAGGGAATGACTGAAATGTTGCATCGTAATAGTACTCCATGAAAAAATTGCTTTTGTCTTAAAATACCTTTTTTAAGTATCAAAACATGTTTTAATTTGAAACAGCAATTTTTGTTCATTTGTTTTAAACCACTTTTTTCAGAGTGATGTCTTTCTGTGATGCAGCCGCATGTTGCAATTTAGAATTATGACTTATTTTTTAAGGATCCCGGGAGGGACACACATTTATTTTGACCAGTTATAATCTAAGTTAAATGACTAAATCCCATCTTATAGTTGGGTTTTCAGCTTCACACTTAAAAAGAGCACTAAAACTGTTTAAAAAACATTTAAAACAAGTTATCCGAATAAGAAACGTTATTTAAAAGGAAAATATAACATACTATACAGAACATTGCTTATAGAGAAAATCGCTATTTACTTGCTAATGAAAATGAATACTAGCATCATTGTAATTGATTAAATATATAAATAATAAAAATGAAGCTATTCTTCGGTTAATAAATTGGATAAAAGGATATATATATATATATATATATATATATACATATATATATACGGGCTCTAGATACTATGGGATTTGCATCCACCGCCCTTACATTCTGATTTTTCATAGTATCCAGCGCCTTTTTGATGGAAAGACAGAATGATTCATTTCATTCAAAAAATTTTTACATTGCGCTTTGGAATAGCAGTCTAATTTCTTTTGTATGGTTTTCAGATTTTTTCAAAAAAAAATTTTGACCCGTATCCAGCGCACTCCACCATAGCATCTTGCGCCCGAATATATTTTTCTATATCCAGTACCTTGTAGATATCCTAAAATTTTGTATCCAAAGCCCGTATATATAAAAATATAGAGTGCAATAAGCTCATTTTGGTAAATCTTGTAACAAATACATGGAATAAACAATCATAAAACAATTGATTTGCTTGCAGTTTTTAAAACCAAAAAATATTTGAATGATAAAACAAGTGCCTTCATAAAACAAGTGCGGATTCAAGTTTTGGTGAATGGATTTATTACATCAAAATAATTGCAGTGAATAAAAATTTATATAATAAACAAACCTGAGTGAGAAGATTGTTATACAGGAACACATACACGGACACACACATAGCCTTGTTCCGGTTTCAAAAAACAATTAAAATTGAAACGATAAACCTTTGCATGAATAAACATCAATTGCATCTATGTCTACAATAGGGTTTGTTACATTTGCAAAATTAAATCAGAAAAAAGTGTAAATTGCAAAGATTGTGATTTAATGGAAATTTCAACCAAAGAATTATCCTATAAAAAACATCTCCGCTCAGCAAATAACTAAGTTTAAGCTGATACCGGAACCCACAAAATCAAAAGGTCATTTAATAATCTAGCATATTATCAATTGAGATTTGTAAAGCAATTAATGCTATGGACATTATTAAAAAAAATTAGGTCGGGAAGGCAAAAATGGAATGGACTCAATACATTTTCCTTCTTGGCGAATGTTAATTAGAGAAGAACAACATTTCTGTTTTCTCAATTTGGTTTCTTTTTCAGGTTAAATGAGGTCGAGTACGTCCCTATTTTTGGTTAAATTTGAGTTGGAAACGTTAAAATAATTTTAAATTTAAATTTTTATTAATTTAATGTTAAAAATTATTAATTAGTAATCTCTTCTCAGGGTTTTTTGCTTTTAGACAAAACCACTTCAAAGAACTAAAATTTTGCTAAAAACACACACATAGAAGCAAACACTGAACTATGATACACTTATCATAATTCATTTTTTTGTTTGATACATGTAAATAAAACGCAAGTTTTGCTATTTTTTAAGCAATCGGTTATGAAACTACAAATGGATAAATTTCAAAAAGTTTCCAGTCTATAAAATTTGAAAAATAACATTTAAAAAATTACAAAAAACAAGCCTAAACAGTTTTACACAGTGCTTAAAACATCTTATGTTTAAACATGCCAACCGCAATTACTACACAAAATGAAATATTGAAATTGATAAAACCTATAAAATTTATTGTCATCTAAATTTTTTTCAAAATTTTTATAATGTAGCTATAAGCCACTGAATCTCAAAAAATGAAATTTAAAACACAAACAAGCGTGAATAAAGTTATAACATTTTAAAAGATTTGGCGAAATTAATAACAATTTCAATGTAAACCTAGTCGGTATGACGCTAACTGAAAACTTAAGCCAAGGTTAGAGTATCGCCAACGACAAAAATTCAATAATTAGATTAGAAATTGCTCGTGTTATGGCAAGGAGGATGCAAAAACGAGAATAAATATAATAAGCCGTATCCAATGACAACTTGACGAAAAATTCATTGAATATCACTAATTTGGTTTAAATGAAAGTATATTATAGCTCAAGATTATAATCATTAGACGTCGTAATGAATGTTCGATAGAGACATTTTGAATGGTTGCTAGTGAACTACTAACACTGATGTTGGGGAAAAATATAGGGGCGAAGCAGATGTCTACATCCATAGTGTTTCAGGGAAGTAATATAAGCGGAAAAACGCAAACTGTAATCAAAGCTTCTACATTGCATATGCAAGTTATGCTAACAGATGATATCTCATATTCTTGTTATGGCATTTTCCTAGTAGTGTTCCACAACTGAAGCCCAAAATCTACTTGGTCAATTCAATTCTTTCTACAAAACGAAAGAAATAACTTGTATATACACTGTGTAAAATAATTACCTGTAGGTAAACATAAGCATATCATTTATGAAAAGCAACCAACCACTTGGCATAAATGTCATTTCATTTGAAAATTCATTTACGCAATATTGACTATGGCAACAATTTTTAAAATGGAAACTGATGGGCATGATGTTACATAAATATTGATATATTATATTTTTGTCGTGAGTCAAGCATATGAATTAAATGTAATTTCTGTTACTCTAATAATGACGCTGATACCGGGAAGTATGCTTCTTTTCAATTTTCACAGCTTTATATTCAAAAGAGGCGCCATTCATCATTCGAATACCCACTCATTTCAATGTTGCTTTGCTATTGATCTGGAGACAAAATTGGAACTTGTGCAGTTGGTATTACAGTAATCAAAACAGTCCAACATCCTGCTAACGAGAGTACAAAGGGAACCACATGCTTGCAGGCACGCCTTTTTCATTGACAGCTACCTCTGAGAAGAATTGAAAGCCTTTCACCATTTCGATATGTTGGCAACCACTTTGCATCATTTGGAGACTCGTAAGTAGGCAACGATTTCACAAAACAGAGGCAATATTGAGCAACAAAAATCCCTTTCATGCAACATTTGTAAAATTATCACCTTACGTACCATAGAGCGGGGCTACTTTTTATAAAATAATATGATTCATTGCGTTATATTTCTATAATTAAATTTTTAATTTCATTTCCATGTTAATTAGAAATTAAAGATGTTTAATATGGAAAGTTTGTTTTGCGTTGCCTCTGCACTACATTTGCTGTTTTCTATGCTTTGAAATAATGGCTGCCAATGTTGTTGAAAAACTGATTTTGCTAAAAGTAATTGCTGACTATTGAAATTCAATTCCTAGAAAGTTTATTGCTGCTTAAAGAGTTTATCTATTCTCTTTTGCAGTAAAGCCTGCTTATTTATAATTTTCGTACTTATGTGGCTACAAAATTTTTTACGAAGAATAGATATTATTCTTAAATTAGTATGAATGCCAGGGCCTCAGGAAGTGCATCAGTAACTCCATTAACTTGAAGTACATACATATTATCTGCTTCCATCAGTAGAAAATCCCCACTTCCAATATTGGCAAAGGAAAATGCGAAACGTAAATGCATGTAAAATACAAAGCGCAAAAAACCTGTAGACGACTCATGTATAATTTGCGATGAGTTTCTAATTGTATTTCCAAAAGATCATTAGACTAAAAAATAAAGTTCAAAGTTGATTCTCATCTCAACTGAGTTTTATCAAGGGCTTTATCAAAGTTGGTACAAGCATGTAACCTGTTCAACGTAGCTCTGCTTTACAGTATATTACGCTTTCGAATTTATAGGTATCTTTGAAATGTCACTATTCATGAAAAATCATATATATTAACATTAGGTGCACTTTAAATATTGGGCAATATTTGTGTTTAAATACACCAAAACTGTAATGAAATTTAGAGGTTATTTTATAAAAACAATAGTCAAGTTTAATTAAAATTTGCTTGAACAAAAGTTTAAATCTATTGATGGAAAACAAATATTGTCATCACATGGTGAATTTTAAACTTTGGGGTGAGTAACTATTTCAATCGTAATTATTTTAAAAAAGCGTTTCAATGAGTTACGCTAATAAATATGACAATGTTTTAGGATGAGGCTCTTTGCCATGTTTTTTCCAATAGAGATGCAATGAGAATCTTCGAATTTAGTTTGCAAATATCTCGAAACAAATCTGATAATAAGGATTTTGAAAGTAACTTTTGTAAAAATCATTGTAAAAATTGTTACTGTTAACCATGAAGATGGGCTACTTATTGACAAGTATATCATTCTGACATTGTTTGTTGAGATATGCTATCTTTGCCATGCTAAATTACAGGAAAACGTGTATGTGGCTCTTGGAATGTTTCGATATCTACACAAATATACTTGTGATAGCTGTAACAAGGTATACATTGGTGAAACTAAACGATATTTTGGTATTCGCATAAAAGAACATCTCAACGGACACCTTGAAACAGAAATATTCAATCACTATCATGAATTAAAGAAAAAATTTTTTGAAATAGTCATGAAAACAACACGCACTAAGAACTGTGAGGCTCTATTAATTAAACAGCATAACAAAGAAAACATCATGAATAAACAATGTAATTTAGGAAAGAATGAGATTAAATTATTTTAGTGTATGCAATATCATTATAAAGTGTAGTAGTATATTGCAAGCTTTTATTCCCGCAAAAATCTTGTTAACTGACGATGACAATATAGTCGAAACCTTTTTATTAATGTTAATTATATATATATATAAAGTACTTGCCAAAAGTTTGGGAACAATAACCTGTGTAAAGCGTGTTTTATGCTATTTCCTGGAAACTTCGTAAAATTCCTGGAATTCGCAATTTTTTCTTGGAAATTAGAACAGATTCATTTAGCCAGTCAAATTCACACAACTTTAGATTTACACACAATACATTTTCACTGAAAAAGCACTATCATTATAGTTTGAAAAATGGTCCGTGGTAGTGAAATTTCACCAACAAAGCGTGCTCAAATTCATATCTTGTACGAGGAGAGGTACAATTATCCGCTATAGCTGGTAGAATGGGCGTGTAAGTATCTTCGGTATCCAGAAGTGTTACTCGCTATCAGCAACTGTAAACATTTTTCCCTCACAAGCGTCTGGAAGACTAAAAGTGACAACCCCTCAGACTGACCGTCTCATTCACCATTACGTCGTCAATCAACATTTCTCTTCATCTTCTGAAGTCAAAGCAAATCTAGGTGCGGTAGTGCGGAATGTATCAACACGCACCCTTAGGCATGGATTGAATACTACCTTTGACCTTCCATCATGTCAACCAGCAGCCAAACCCCGATTGTCTTCAAAGAACATTCGAGACCGCAGGCAATACCAACACTACACCTGAGATGTGGCATCAAGTAATGTTTAGCGACGAATCCAAGATTTGCCAGCTTACATCATACCGGCCACAGGTTCGACGACCAAGAAACCAAAGATTCATCACATGTTACACGCAACAAACTGTCCGCTCAGCACCTTTTGTGATGATTTGGGGTGCCATAACTGCGAATGGGCGTGCTGGTCTGCATTTTGTTCCTCACAACGAGACAGTCACAGCCAAGGCCTACCTCAAAATAATTCAGGAGAAAGTTCTCATGTTTATGCAGTATCGCAGACCATCAATACAATGACAAGATGGTGCTCCTTGACACATCGCCAAAGTGGATTGCATCACAAGAATTTCGGCTGGTTGAGAACTGGCCGGGAAACTCCCCAGACCTCAACGTCATAGAAAATTGCTGGCATGACATCAAAAACTGTTTGAGGAAGCGCCAATGCACATCACCTGACGATCTGAATTAGCCAATTAAAGTGGTATGGTGCACAGAGATTACTGATTATTATTGTAGAAAGCTGGTCGAGTCAATGTCAAATCGCATCGCTGAGTGTTTGGCCAATAATGGCGGACATACAAAATATTTGTGAGTTTTTGTGAATTAACTACTTTCTACACGGTGTTAGCATATTGTTTCTACATTGTTTTATTATATTGTTCTCCATTGAGTTTTTTAGTGTAAAATACAAAAATTTCTAAATTTGGAAAGTGTTCCCAAACTTTTGGCCAGTACTGTATATTGCTAATCAATTAATATATGGCAATTATTAAAATTAGACACACCAATATATGATGAGTTCTAAACTGTAGGCCAGATAGCCAGATACATTTCAATTAAACTTTATTATTATCATTGTAATGCTGTGAAACAGAGATTCGAATTTGTATATCTTATTTTTTATAGAAACATCAAAAACATACTATAAAATACAGTATAAATTCGGCGCATTTAAAAAATATTATGTTGTATATAGAATGGCTTTAATATATTATAGTAGGCATATATACACATAGAAAGTGAATTCAAAAATATGAAATATTCATATTTATAGAAATGTGTGCATATTATCCCGCATTGATATTACATTTGCTTTGCAAGAAATTATTACTAAACTTAAAATACTTAAAAAATATAAATATCCTTTATAACATGCATAAACACATAATAAAATTTTATAAATTTCTGATCAATATTTAGGTCTGAAATTTCCAATTTTTACACTATGTTCTCTGTAAAATGTATTCTAGAAACAGTAGTCAATATTGCGAATTAATTAAGACTTAATCTGCAATATTATAAAGTCCAGCTACAAAGAGTGATGTCCACAAATGATTTTAGAAGTAGAAGGTCAACCGTGAAAAATATACACGATAATACTTGGGAAGTTTGTCCATTATTGTTCAAAGCTGATCATAGTGATAAAGTCTTAACTTCATACACCAATACCTCTAAAGTAGAGGGTCATGTAAAAGTATGTTTTAAACTTTAAAGTAAAGAACCTTAAAATGCGTGATGGGACATGTTCATAATATCATTTTCATCAATTGAATCTTTCAACCCAAAAAAGAATAAAGTCAAAATATATGTCGAATACATTGATGATCTGGAGTCAATTATTTTAAAAGAAAATCACACTTTTCCTGGTGTTATTGTAAAAAACAGATTCAATGCAGATGCCAGGATACAAGGTTCTCCATATGCAGATAATGAACGTGGACGCTATCGGAGCACAAAGGCGGTAACCGCTACATCAGAAATGACCATATGCAAATCTCGATATGTAAAGTTAAATGGGGAGAACATCTAGTACATTTCAAGTCGCAAAAAACAAAAATGGGTACTCACATCATTGTAATCTACGGAACTTGGGAAGTTTATTTTTACAGATACTGACGCTGACACGATCGAAGCCAATTCCAATAAAATTGAATCTATTGTGGCTTTTTTTATAATTCAAGCCTCGCTATCGACCCCCCTCAAGTTTAAGTAAATTTTTATTTTTGCAACGCGAATCTGTTGAATGTTTTCCGATTCAATATTTCAGTGCCTTAGGATGCAAAAAACTTCTATATTTTCTACTCCCACACTGCATAACAGTCATATTAAATTAAATGCAATCAATACAGGCATAGTTAAATATTAATATGTCAATAACTTCAGAGCTTGTATCTAAAAGACAATTAAATTTTTTTGAGTTGGGATAATTGAGGAATAAAGATAATTTAGCGATTGTACCACAAATTTTTATGCAAAATGCACAAAAATAAATGCCTTGCAACAAGTCCAATAATTTCTTTGTCTAGAGGTATGTTTTTAATACAAAATCATATTCTCATCACATATAGTTAGCGAAATGTTTGAAAAGAAGAAAATATTTAATAATCTTTTGAAAAGTAGTCAAGTGAACAGTTGTATGTCATTAAGTAGAAACATCTTACATTTCTACTTTGAATTTAGAAGATAAAAATCTCGCAAACATTTTGATTTTGAGATATAATTTAGAATTTATGTTGAGCGATACCTGCTAGCAAATGAACATTGTTATCATTGTAAATTTATTAAACCCAACGGCATTGTATTTTTATATAGAATGTGTATGCTTCACTAAAATCCTATTGATTAAATGATTTTCGATAATGGATATAGCCCAATAAAATTATTAAATCAAATATAAAGCACATGCAATTACTTCGAAGAGCAGTTCTTCCACTAAAATGCTTATAAATGAATACACATTAGTTGTTTAGTAATGTACAAAATTTATTCTAGATGCATGGTAGACATTATTTGGTGAAACCAAGGCGTTGTTGTCATAAAAAATTGAATATGAACACAACTTAGTTTGAGAAAATGAAGATAAAAACGCAATATGCTAACAATATTCCCAATAGCTGATAGAAACAAAGCGAATTGTATTACTTGTGAACTTAGAGTCACTTCAAAATTAAAAAAGTGAACTATCTTTCACTTTCAAAGTAACCTATTTAATCCCAAAATAACAGCACAAACTTTTGTCTTGCAAAATATTTATGAAGAATTAGCAAATCGCCTTGTGCATTAAATATAATTTATTTAACATTGAAAAAATTAATTATCCTGCAGTCTCATCAATAGTACAGACATATTGAAACCCTAACCCTATGATTGGGAATAAAATTTGGTCAAGAAATAACTATTGATGAGTCAAAGTCTCCAAAAATTACTATATCGTGATTTTTAATATCCTGTACCGTTAAGAGCATATTTATTGTGTTTTGTAGAATTTTAAACGCAATAAATATACACAGATGTAAATTCCTCTTCAATGCAGTCCCAAATTGTATTACCACTAGTAATCTATTTTACTTATATTGCATATGCCATGAAATTGAAAACTATGAAATGTATATCAAGATTTCCGTCAATAACGCTGTTATATCGATATGTATCAGCTGTGAAACCTGCATAAATTGTCTAGCAAAACAAAGATTTATAAATCAAAATCATTATAACATACAGTATTTTACTGCTACATGTAGCTGTTCGCTCTGTAGCAGTTCACTCCTCTACATTTATATACGAATTTTAGAAGTGGGTACAATTTTTTAGCGATTGAAGCATTAGTAGGTGATACGCAGACTAGCTGATATTTGTCCAGGCGAATAACACGGAATCCTTAGTTGAGCGTGGTTATGAGTCTGCGATTGCATAGAGGGCTTATTAAAGCTAGAGAAAAGCTGTGGAACATGGACATTCCTTTATCAATACCTACGGATAACTTTACTAATGGTTGCATACGCTTAGGTGAGATATTTAGTTATTATATTTAAGTTCATGTACATAAAACATATTTCTTATGGCAATTTGAATTGACTTGAGATAACCAGCAGCGCGTTTAGTTAGGAGGCAGTTGTAAACAAAAAATTAAAAATGCTTTCCCTCAAAATTGAAAATAGTTCACTAAACTTCACAATCATTTAACAACATCGAAAATTAATTTAAACAAACAATTTTTACATATTTATGTGGTATGTTAGAATAAAAACATTACACCATTGGAAAGGCGTTTATTTTCGCACAAAAATTGCTGTGCGCATCGTCTGTATACAGCTAAGTCGAAGGTATAATTAAATGTTCCTTGTTGTGAAACCATCATTCACCGACTGTTAAACAATCTCCACATTACTTCAGATTTTTGCAAAACTCCCTGTCACAACGTGTATAGTCGAACGTTCCTTTTCAACTTTTAAGATTTTAAAAACGTAGTTCAGAAATTCATTGCTCTTATCTACATACATAACTAATTTAGAATTGACATTCACGATGTCATCAACGCATTCGCGGCTAAAAAGCGACGGTTGCAATTTTTGGAATTTTACTTTAGTTAAATTTTCTGCCTTGGTTTCAAAAAAATTTCTCTTTTATAATGGTAACCATTCTACTGCAAAGTGTGAGAAGCATAACGGGTATATAAGTGTGAAACTGCCAGACGTGATTTTATTAATGCTAAATTTACAGTTTTGTAAAAAGTGAGTTGTAAGAAAGCAACAAAAAACTTACCTCTATTAGATAATTTTTTGATGAAAAAGAAACAGATGAGTTCAACAAGCCTAGTGATCAACAAAGTAGCGAAGCAATTCAGAAACTGTCAAAATATTACAAACAAATGCTTCTTATATATCACAGGATAATATATTTATTAAACGAAAAGAAGTAAACCTGAAGGTGGAGACATGCAAAATGACGTTTTGGACTCTCATTTAGGAATAAAAATCGGAAACTTATTAAATAACTTTACTATTATTGGACTTAATACTGGAAATACAAATTCTTGGAAATGGCAAGAGAACGAATTCTAAAAATAAATGAATAACCATTAAAGTGCAAACGAAGTTGTTTCGGTAATTAGTGTATGCAACACATTAATTAAAAAATATACTATTCAAAAAAAAATTAACACTAATTCGTTTTCATTATTTGTATCCGAATTCGATCATTCGAATTTTCCTTAAATGTAATTTTGAAATTTATTAACTGTAAATAGTAAGTTTGTTAATGTTGAAAAGTTGAAACTATGGCAAAATAACAATTTTTAGAACTTTCTCATACAGTTAAAAGCTATTTATCATACAAAATATTTTAAACAGATCATGTATGGTTAAGAATGTTTATTTAAAAGAAAATTCGAATAATCTAATACTGCAATTCGATATTCATTATTCGAATGTAAAATTCGTGTAAATTAATCTACTCGCATTCGATAAAAATAAATTATTCGAATTCATCGCAAGTAATGGGATACTTATGTCCTGTTATATCAGTTTTACAAATTGGTATTGCATATTAAAGATTTAAATAAATTTTTAAATTAAAAAGTCTACATACCAATCAGTACAAAATTGCTATTAAACTATTAATATATTTTTGGAAAATTTCGAGTTGCTATCCGAAAGAGAACTCGTTTTACTACACTAAGCGTTATACGATTATACAAAATCTTTTTTCAAATTTTTAATATTCATGTATTCTAAATAATATTTTGACTAAATAAATGTTATTAATTGCTTAAATGATTACAGTAAACACATTTTTAAACTTAATATAAATGTAAAGCAGCGCCATCTTATGTTCCCATAAGCTAATCTGATTATTTCATACTATGACGCGTGTCAATCATACTTTGTCCCGCCCCCTGGATTTGGCGTGCCTTTCTGTCCAACGCTTTGAGTGACAACGTCTGAAAACAGGTAAGCATTATTCATATGTAATCTATCATCCTAATTAAGTGGCAATACAGCGTACAAATATGAATTATTTGCAACATTGTACACTGTTTAGATAGATATAATAAACAATTTAATGTATCGTAAATTTAATGTCAATGTTTGTGGAAATGCTTTATTTTCTTTTGCCATGTTCTTAAATTGATCATTAGAATGCGATAGGTACTTGTTTTAAACATTATTTTACTAAAGTGACTGTTTTACACTGAAAAATGTAATTGCTGCAATTATTATTGATCGTGCGTAGGTCTTATCCACCATTTTGTACGGTGTAATCTGTAAATCTGGCTAGTTATGTTTGTTTCAAGATAGAATTTGTAATTTTCTGTTGTTTCTGTGCGCCTGTTTGTGTGTATGTGTGTATTTGTATGTTCAATATATTCTAGCTGTAACTTCATTGCATAAAATATTTGTGCGCTCAATGCTAGTATAGGCAGCGGAGAAAGACTGTTTACTTATTCTGAAATTGGCGGTTTTATCGCAACGCGCAAGCACCGGCCTGAATAAAAACAGTTTAACAAACACAACAGTGATTGACGTAGGTAATTGCATTTCTTAACACGATGTGCATGCCAGTATTGTAGTACGCTCATGCATATTATGCTTGAGTAGTATATGTACTTGTCAGTTATTGATTGAGTAGTATATAAATTTCCTACCTAGTTTCGTGTGGAAATATTTGATTATATGTGAGTTTACTATTTGTCAATCATTTAATTTGGCACGCTCAAGTGACAACAAGTAAACACATTCAAGAGTATTATCGCTCTAGTGATTAAATTGTTGCTAGACCATTTTGACCCATATCATAGAAGGATACTTTTCCAGTGGTTGTGAATCTTCAACATTATTATCATTTTCTAATTAAGTAAATTGTGGATATTTCAACTCCTGGCATGACATATGCTTCTTGCGTAAGTTGTTAGGTACAATATTTTTTATTTAAATGTTTATTGTATATCCTTATTATATTTAAATATATGCCTGTTTAGACACCCAAATAAAATATATTTGTAATCTCAGTGATTTATGGTTTATCCTACACGTATGTTTGTAACTAGAACAGCAGTTAGTAATATTATAATTAAGCTTTGCACCTGTCAATTCCCGCCTTTCAAAGAAATGGTTGTTTAAATAGTGAATTCATGCGTTATAATGGATCGCTCACTCTTGATGTTGGACATTTACTATGCAAAATTTTGATTGCTTTTAAATTATTCTCTTTTAGTTTTAACAGTTTTCTAGAAATTAGTTATGTTTAACAAAGAGAGTCTAAATTACTTTAAAGCTCTCTTATTTTAATATGTAAATTACTTTAAATGTCAATATTATACTTAAATGAATTAGTTAACATCAATCCCAAATTTTCATTGCTCCGAGATTTTTTATAGAGTAATTTTATGTTTTGGTTGAAATGAATTTTAAAATTATTTTTCTAATGAACGGAAACAGTTATATTTCTCTTGCATCTGCTTTTGGGCCACGTGTGCCCGTCCTCTAGTCAAAAACAAATGAACGCCGCCGAGTGTTGAACATTGAATTGAGAGGCGCTGCCATTAACGCGAGAAACAGTCCGCCTCTCTCGATCCTAGGGCACGTCCCTTCACCGAGCAACACGACTGGCTGTGCAAACTCGTTTGTTGAGTCCCGTACCAATAGCGCGCAGAATTTATTAGCAAGACGCGACGGCCAGACCTGTCAACTCGCCGAGCGGGACAACGTTCGTCACCCGTCTCTACACAATATTTCCCTGTGCATAGGTAAGTAGCTTTCCCAATGCCTCGCTAGTCACTCTACTAGCCTGACACCTTTTACCAGTTAGTTTGTCTCGATCCATGGATTGGATTTTTTCACGCTATTTTATAATGAAAATTTGCGTTTTAGACTTTACAATTCTTTGGATTTTTTATAGATTTCTTCTTCATAAGGAAAGATTTTTAGAAGCTTCCTGTACATGTTTGTTTATATTTTCTTATTTTATAAATTGTTTATTAAATATATTTAATAACTGTATTTAGGGGATAGATACCCAGGAAAATTTATTAGCTGTACAATCAAACTTTGGTACGTGTACTTCATTTGACTATAGCAGTGCTCTAGCAGAACTTAATATGATGCATGTACAAACTGCTCCTTTTATGTTGGATCCTGGTGCAATGGTAACTAGTACTGGTCCTCCACCTCCTCCCAGTATTTTGGTGCCTTCAGTTGGTAATACAACAACACAAAACAGTCTTCGAACTTCAACCCCGTTAGGTGGGAACGCAACACCTGTACCAAACACTGCTGTTTCCGGTACCTCGCTTGGCATCACCGATTCGCAATCTTTTGAAACAGATAAGAATTATATTTACGGGTAAATTTTTTATTTATATTTAATACAGGTTTTAAAATTTTCTATTTTGAATGTATGGGAAAAGATTTATTTTTTATGCATGCTTATATAATTTAATTGTATTTCCTACCATTTTTGTTTTTGCTAGTTAATTTTCTTTCTTTTTGTTTAGTATTATATGGGCCGTTGCTCATTATTTGATGAATTTATTATGTGAAATTCATTTTTAATTTTCGAAATGAGGCAAATTAAAATGAAATATTAAGTTTTGGGTTTTGGGACTGTCAATAAATGTCACGATAACTAATTTTCAATTAGTTAACAATTTTTACCTTAGTGAAGGTAGCGCATAGACATATAATATTTCTAATTCCGTTCACTTGGGAATAGAATGGTGCCAGCCACCCGTTGTGGTACTTGTCGCTAATTGTGTAAACGCGCAGGTACCCGCGCTTAATTTGTCACGGGTGGCGGGATCCTTTATCACCGATTGTTTACTGAAACGTCATCTTGCCTACCTTATTTGTTTGGCAATGAAGCGCAGGTCATATTTTAATATTTTTAGTATTGAGAGATGCATCACAAATTACGCCATTTATTAGACAGTAATGAGAGAGGGGGAGGCGGGGCCAGGGGGAATGGATTGTTTGCTCCCACTTGCCTTGTTCTCATTTAGTATGCTCACTGAAAATGTCTTTTAAAGACGTTGAGGGGATGACAAATGCGCGCGTATTGTAAAGCACACTATTCTTGCCTCCCAGCCACTAAACTTTCCATTTTATTTCTGGTCCAAATTGTCTCATTCTGTCGATTCACACTCTGTCCATAAGATCTGATTAGAAATGCGCTGAATCATTTCAACCCCGATTCTCCATTTAATGTTAAATTATTGCAAATTGTTATTTAAACGTGTAGAAATTGTGACTGTATGCCAACGTAGAAAACTTAATTAAATTTAAACTTAATCGGCGATTTCCCTTATTTGTCTTTTAATTAGCAATAAAACAGTAAGTTTATGCTTTCCAAAATGCATACTTTTATAGTATGCTGTCTGTTTTCAGTCAATTAGTTTCTTAAAATTATTTCTGGAAAATTCACCCAGATTAAACCATGTTGACAATGTATTCTTTTGTTTTAGATTTTCAACAATTAACTCAGTTCAAATCCATTTATGGCAAATATGAATCCAATGATTTTTCAATATAAGTTGAAAGAGCAACCCTCGGTGACTAGACTTAAAAAGCCTAAATTGTTAAATAATTAACAAGAGACTTTAAATTTAAGTACTATTTTTTTATATCATATTTTGATCAAATCTAAATTCTTAACAAATATAATCCAAATTTTCAAGCCGTAATTTAACTTTAACAAAGAGGGCTGGGTTCCCTATCGAAATTAACATGATGGGCTGAACCCCCTCCCCTAATACACCCCGTGTGAAGCTGTAAAATATTTTTTTCAATTTTATATTTTAGTTGTAAACGCTAAAGTTGTCATTTTGATTATCATGTTTCTGTAACAGAAATTGATTGGTGAAGAATGATCTGAAAATGATTGTTGTATTCCATTTAAATGAATTTCCTTCCCATCGCGGTTTTTATGAAATAATTTTCATTATCAGTATAGAAATGGCATCAATGTTTTCGAGCGAATCATTTAATCTCATGCAAACATGAGCTGCCTTTGATCACTGAAAACATTCTCTGAAATATCAATTTTTACTCAAGAGAAAAAATTCTTACATATTTATTTAAATTGAGAAATTAGACAAACTGTACTATTATTCAAATATGTAGAGAATGCATTCTTGAATTTAAAGAAATTCGTCATTATATTCACTGATCTTGCATTGCCCATTACCAATTGTTTTTTGAACGTTTTTGTCTTAAAAATTTGTTTATTTTGCATGAGAGTTGTAGATTTATAATTTTTCTGTGTTTCTTTCAATTTTTTTATTCTTTGGTAATGGTGATAAAAATAGTGGTTTAATGACTACCATTTTAGCATATTTACATGTATATTTTAATAAATAGACCAAATGATTGGGTTTTTAGAATTAGTTAGCCATTGTTGACTCTTCATGATTCGGCTATGTCATAAAGGAACACAGTTTTCAATTTTACATGTACTGTTTTAAAAGTTAAAATATTTGTGAAAACAGGAATGTATATTTTAATATTAATTTGACTTTCATATTTTATGTGAGATGAATAAAATTGCATATTACATATATGCCTTATAATAATTTTTGGAGCAATGGAAGTCATTGAATGTGATAATCCTTTTTATAAGTCGACATTTAAGAGTTAACATAATTGGTTTAATCATGGTTTTATATCGTTCTTGTACACAACTTGAATTTAGTATTAAAGTGGGTAAAACATGACTTCTCTACTGTGGCGAAAGGTACTATAATATATCGAAAGATTTCTAGTAATTCCAGAGAAAGGCTTATAAAGCTTATTTCATTTAAATAATATCTTTATTAATCCCTGTAAATACTTGACAGCCTTATCACCTCACTCATCTAGCAGACAGCAAACTCCCAACATTTAGTGTACTCGTAGAGCAAGAGCACACTATCTTTCTAAATGTTATATCAATTCATGGACAGGCTGAATGTTTCGATTTTTTGGTAGTTTTAATAATTAAGTCTCCGAGTTGGAATCAGAGTGGTTTTACATGTATGTTGGATGGCTTTTCAATGATTCTTGATAACAATACTTGTTTTACTAATTCATTGAAGCGGTTAGCCGTTAAGTATGCTAGTTGTATTTTGAGTTTACATACATATATTTTTAACATATTGAATCCACTACTGATTTTAAACAGTTTAACACCTTCAAAGTGTAATTTATATTTGAAGGGTGCTCCAACTGCTGGAGATTGCGTTTAATCGCAGTCTACATGAATTGTTTTTACTTTATTTTCCACAATCGCCTGCGATAATGTCTCTTCAGTCGCTCATTCTAACGTCAATAGAGTATCAGGACTTAATTAATCATTTACCAGCTGTTATTGATTGATATTGTTTAAAAAATTTCAGTTCAATTGTCACCCTGTTAACGTTATTTAATATTTAATATGATGTCGATATTATACATTTGTTTTTTTCATTTATTTCCAACGTCATAAATTACAATATTGATTTATATAACTTTTTGATGCTTGCAAAACTTACTCATAACCGACTTCATTTCATAGTTATAATAACTTGCTGTTTCCTATTTTATGCATATTGTAGCTATGTAAAATTGAAATGTTAGAATTAATTAATGTTTCATCTGATGATTGTTCTACACTCAAGTGTCACTTTTCAAACAAAATATTTGATGTAAAATTGTAAATTTTTCAATTAACGCTGTTCAATTTTAGTCACCCACTTTTTCCTTTGATGGCTCTACTTTTTGACAAGTGCGAACAGGCAACTAACTCAGTTGAGTGTCCAAGTTCTGCTAGCTTCGAAATAGACATCGAAACTTTCATTCATCAACAAGAACGTGAAAGAAAACCCTTTTTTACAGAAAATGCAGAAGTGGACTCACTGGTAACAGCTTTTTATTGAATTATCGAATAGGGTTTTAGCAGGCGTAGTCCTAAAAAAATTTCGAACGGGAGAGCTGCTCAATTTTATTTCCAAAAATTTTTGTAAAACTATTATTTGTAAGTTGTCCAAAATCTAAAATCCTTGCAAAAAGTTAAATAATTTGAGGTCCCAAAAACTTTAAGTTACATATTTTTAAACTAATCTTTTTAGACGCCATTATAATTTATTATCACAATATTAACTTAATAATTCCCAATTTCATTTAGTGTTTAGATAGTTTTTCAAAAGGGGGGCGGCCGCGCCTGGATTCAATTGTTCTTGAAATTTGAAACTAAGGTGGGAGTGACTAGATTTTCTACCCTAAATCAATAGGATGTTTGAGTTGCGTTTAACTATTTTTAATGGAAAAACGTTGCACTTTGTCTCAACATTGAGGAGTGAATGTTGCTTAGTTTTGTTTTAATATCAATTAAAGATTTACCATTTTTAATTTACATAATGCCATTCTTCTACCATAGTTTAGCGTTTGTGACTTTATTACCGATAGTACAATGAGAACGTTTTATGTTCTTATTTTGCGTACTTTAACTCTGTAAGGAAATTTTCTATGATTTATTGTCTTGCAACTAATATCTTTTTGATGAGACAATAAATGGATTTGAATAATATTATTATTTCTTCTATGTTTTAAAGAATACATTTACAGCATTGAATCACTTACTGACAATTATGTAACACGCTCTTCTAATGCTTTACAATAACGACTCTAAGAGCACTACTTTGATTGAATTCGCTGAGCTTGAGAATATATACAAATTTTGTTAAGTGTCCTTTTTGAAACAGCATTGTTTAAATTGCACTGTTTTCTAAGTGTATCCACAAATTTACTACTTGTTCTGTAAAGTTGCGAAAAGCATTTTAACATCTAAATGCCAAGTCTATTGTTTTAGCAGATAAATTGCTATCCCTTTTTCACTTGTAGCATTTACCTAATTGTTTTAAAGCATGTAATGCACGTTTTTCACTATTTCAACACTGACCAATACCATTGCTTCAAGTGGTTTGACCATCACTTTCAACTTTTACCACCCTCAACATTTTTCAGTTGAAATATGGTATCTGAAGATTCATGAAACTCTGTTTTAAGGAGGGAATCCGTTCTGAGCAATTTCTCTGTAGAGAAATTTTTTAGGCTATTTAAGCCGGATTCTTGTTTAACGCAAATCTACTGACAGGTTTGTGTTCTTCAGTCTCCATTAGCATTTCATTCTGACAAATTGACAGTTGAACTAACTGATAGGTCATTAATAATAATTATTCTTAAAGTGTTTACCCATTTAATTAAGTGCAAACAATTTAGGGATCCTTGAAAAACGTCGGAGAATTATGTTAGTTGCAGATGCAAATGTCTGTTAATTAGTTGACCCCATCTTTTAATGCAGCTCTCATTATTTTTAAATAGTTTTCATTTTAACTGTTAATCATTCACGCTTTGACGCTTAATTACTTAAATTGCGCTTTTAAATTTAACACTCTATTTCCATCATTAAAAGCTCTGCTCGCCTTAACTAATTCCTCAATCTATTGTTCAGTCAAACGATCAAATCGCCAGTTTCCAGTCCCATTTATATATGTTTCACTTTCTTTAAAATTGATGTTATTTCATTTGATCTGCTGATTGATCAACCACTTTAGTTGTCTTTGCTTCTTTTTGGCTTTTTCAAATACCTATTTTTTCTTACGTACAACTGACTGCTCTCTAAAATGCTAATTTTTACTACCTTTCAGTTTTTGATTGACAATGGAATGCTTACTTAGTCTGATTATACTAAAATTAATTTCAACATGATTTAAAAAACATTTAGGCTTTATGAATGTTCGTGTAAGCTTCCGTTATTTAATAGTAGAGTATTAAAAATCAGTATGAAGCAATATAATGTATGCAATTTCATTTATGCATTTCAATGTTTTTAATAATGTAAATGGAATAATTACTTATGATTAAATTTGCTACTCTGAAATGGGCTACAAAACTTAAGAATGATAGCATTTTCACGTCTTACTTTGTCGCTGGTGTTTTCACCCGTCAGTGAGTCCCTGAAAGATGTAATGCTGATGAAACTAGAATTTAGAAATGGATTTCCAGTACTTGTCTAAATGGGGGGGGGGGG
>CABFPE010000113.1:300450-310667 GCA_900660155.1 Hofstenia miamia | reverse complement strand
ATATATATATATATATATATATATATATATAATTTTGTTCACTATGTGATTTTTGATTTATCTTTTGTATATTGAGTAGCGAATTTTAGCCAATGATATCTGATGTGGATGAGCTGAACTGTCACACAGAATACCCCTCTTGGGAATTTTTTGTGCAGTTGGAATTTTTTTAAATGCGTTGATTTTATTTCATTCACTGCAATACGCTAGAGCTTACAATTCAACTATTTTCAAGTTTTCTTAATTGTCGAATTTTCCCATTACATGTGCATGTACTATCTTGAACCTTAACATGAACTGTTTAGTTACTTTTCCATAAAAGTTTTTTCCCTTCAATTTTTGTGGGAGCGTTGATTGTTTTATAATATTGCTATACCATTTAGGTGTTATGTTAAAATGGGGTCCTCTTAACGCTCTTCATAAAGCATATTACTGTTTAGTAATGTGATTGACGTTTGGGTTATGAATTGAAATTATGTACACAACGAGTGTGTTCTAATTGAATTTCTTCAGCAGTTGTGACCTAGAGGTCTGGCAGTAAATTGCTTAAACTCTCCATATGTTGTCTCACATATTGGATGCCCATCTTTATTTGAAATTGTATATACACTGTACATGATTCTTATTTTTTAAAACATCCGCTGACTTCATTGTTTCATGGGTTATTATTTGCTTCTATCACAGCTCAAGTCAAACACGTTTAATGGCTTTAATTTTTATTTTTGAAAAGCATTAGACAAAAATTAATTTTGCATTGCTATTGATTCTCTCCATTTTCTTGTTAGATTGTGCTAAAGATGTTTTAATTTAATTTTTGTTAATTTTTCAAAACTAAAGTTTAAGTGGTTCTGCTAATAATTCCACATTTCATTTTTCAATTCAAATCATTGGTTGTGAAGCAAATTTTCTATTTATTTAGTATGAAATGATATTTAGTTGTATTGCAATTCCAGAATTGCACTCACGAGTGACGGAAACATTTAATTTTGTTCAGCGTTCCATATACAATAGTTTTCCAGATATATTTTTTGAAACCATGTTGTCCTTTTATAGCTAAGGTCCATTCAGTATTAGTCCTGTAAAAGGAATTTGAGGGCAATCGGTAGAGATTCCTTCCCTGTGCAATTTTTAATGATTTCCTGTGTTTATTTACACATTACGGGCTGTGGACACTTATTCGTATCCAGTACCTTCCTTAAAGATTGTTTAACTAAGTTTTTTCTTTCGGAAAAAAATGTATTTCCTCTTAGGAATAGTTGTCTAATTTGTTGCGTATGCGTTTCACTCTTATCTGAAACTCATAGATCTCCATGTGTACCTTCAAAAGTTCAAAAAGGGTACACTGAACGAATGAAGCCAGAAATCGGTTTTTATCAAATTTTTAAGGACGAAATTTTTTCATTGTACAAGTGACTATATTTTATTTTGATCCTACATAGGTCGAATATTTTTGGTGCCAACGCACATATATATATATCACCCCTATGTATTTTTTCCCAGATATTCACATGGTTTTCCACATAAATTCCTGGCATTTTCTAAACAGTTCTTTGCTGTCCTTACCTTCGTAATTATACTGTCACAGATCCATTCCGTTTCTAACAATCGCAAAAATTCATTTTTTTGAAAAAATAGCGGGGCACTCTTTATATAGCAGATTTGGAAAGAATTCATAGTACAGCATGTATATTTAGAGTGAGTTAGTTGGAGCAAATGTGTTATTGCATTATCTGATAAAATCAAATAACCCTTGTGAATACGATCGAGTTGAAATTGGGTTGGGCCTAAAGTTGGGTCTGGCTGGGCCGGATTTTCTACATAACAATTTCGGCCGAACCGCGCTTGGGCCTAATATTTTAATTGGTATTTGAAATACAAGAAAAAATTCACTTTAAAACTTAAGCTTTGCAAATGATAAAAAACATTTTCTTTAAGTGGTGCAATGCGTCTAACACTTAAATTGCAAAGAGCGTTTATGAAAATTTCACTTTGTGCTGATGTAATTTTAGTAACTGAATTATAAAAAGTGATGTTCCCTAAACGATAAAAAGGACTGCATATTCAATGCTATTTGATAGCCAAATGCAACCATTTACAGGAAGGGCTCACGTGTGCTCCAGGCCTACAGCCCTGTGTGACACGTTTACTGTATAAAGGATTGATTTACTATCCATATTGTGTTGGGTTATTTAACCAAAATACGAATTTTTTGGAAATTGAAAACGTGTACATTGCTTAGAAATTTTTTATTTTACCCGCTGAAACACATGAAAAGAACGTTATTACGAAATCTGAAATTTAGTCAACCATTAATGGAAACGGCTAAAGGCGCAATTACCCCTTCCATTTATATGCATCTGTAATCCAAAATTCCTAATTTATTTTGGCTAATTGTTTAAATTATCTATGACAATTACTGCAAAATATTTTAGCATTTAAGTGTATTTTGGTGGCAATTTGTAAAAAACATATATTTTATACTTTCCTCAAATTTGATTACATGTGAAGTCGTAAAAATATTCATTTCAATTTACAATATACAAATCTCATCGACTTCATGTGTAATTTCTATTAATATAAAGGTTATATGCAGAAGCAGTCTGTTTTGAACCTTTGGGTATTAGTTTTCATGAAATTTTGCAAAAAATTTACTTTTAATATTCTTTATCGTTAAAATAATGGGCTACGTAATTCACTTTTTCCAATTCTTGATTTTTAACTGTTTTTTTCGTATTTGATTTTCATTTATGCTTGAATCAGTATAGGCCCCAGGTTCTCATTCAACTCCATTATCAAGAAACTTTAGTATGTATCAGGACTAAATGTTTAAAATTTGGGAATTTGCCTGAAAATTATGAATTTTGTTTAAAATGTTTTGTAAATTATTTCTAACCCTTATGTACATATCGAAAAATACGTGTGATTTTTTTATATTTTTATATACATTGATATCAGGTTTCGCTGTATGGGTGCTACCTTAAAAATATGTCTGACTATAACTTTTCAAAAACTGCTAAATAGCTAAATTAAGGTGGTGTTTCTTTTGGCAGACAATACAATTTGCCAGCTTCTGCTTAAAATCTATTGAAAAAATTAACAAAAAAATATATATATATATTGTTCTAGGAGGTGCTAATTCTACTGTAGGAGGTGCTTAGTACCCTTAGCACCTCTCCTGGAGTCGCCTCTGATTAATATTAATCGCTCTGGCGGTTGGTTGGTCTGGATAAGAATTACGTTTATTGTAGGTGTAGATAGTATTTTTCACAATGTTGCTATTTGTTTATCTTTAACAACAATGTGTTTGTTTTTTCAGACTGCGCGACGCTGGAGTACCACTTAGAGCTCTAATCTCTGTTTGCATGCTTAAACAACCGATAGTTGGTTAGCGATAAGTAAATACTTTTCTAATTAGAATTAGCAATATCTTCATTCAAATATATCGTCCCATTCGCTATTGTTTTATTAAGCGATTTTTAAAAAAATATTTTTAGTATGATTTTTTACTCAGTTCAGAACTGATTTTTTCATAAGTTTGTGAAGCGTTTTTTGAATGGTCAGCAATGATTCAATTAGCATTTTTAAGCGGGAACATGCTATCGAGGTTTATGTATGAACAATTCAGCAACATACATTTGTTTTTGTTAAAAGTGTCATTAATGGCTATTCGTTACATTAGTACAATTTCTTTCCGCTTTTTGCTTTCGACAAAAATTTAGTAATGTATATTAATGGCGATATTTTCTTATACAATTCGATAAATTAACCCAAAATATTTAATAGCAACAATTGTTGAAAGTTCCGTCTATTTTAAAACTCATAAAATCTTATGACAGCCTCTTTCATGAAAGCTTGAATTTAGTACCTATGAATTTCCATGGCTTTAAAACAATTTTTTTTGTCTTTCAATAAATGATTTCTGGGTCTGCCTTTAATTCAAAAAAATAAGATTTCCCTAAAGGATGATCACATAAAACTTTGGATTTAGTAATCTTACAAAAATTTTTGGCCAATCATGTTACCCATTTCTTTTTTGTGAATTTATTGAATAGTTTAAAAGTGTTTAAGCGATCAATTTCTACTTTACTGTCCGTATGTGACGAAATTATATTTCATAGACAAGCAATGAAAATGTTAGACATCAATTTCTTGATGCAATTGCATCCGTTAGGAATTCAAACTTGTGACGAGTAAAAGAATTTGTCGGGGGGTGTTTCTTTTCAGCTATCACTTTAGATACTTTAGGCCACGCCTTGAGATTTCTCGTTGTCACTCTTCTTAATCTATCTAGTAGATTGAGTGGAAACAAAATATTGATAAATCCCATTAATCACTCAAAACATACAACCCCTGTCTTCACATTTTGCATTTACCATGTACTTGATGTTTTTTTAGTAATTGAAATCTACATTAAATATTCCAAATTCTAATATGATTTGCATGTTTATTTAAACTTGGGTTAAGAGCAGACTTGTCAATGAGCCGAAATTACTATGCTCGTCTCGGCTCCCACATAAAATCTTTTAATGAGGCTCGTTTCAGTTTGATATTTTTTTAAAAAATATTGCGCTCTCAGAATTTTTGATATGGCTCTTCCTATTATTTAATAGAAATTTCTAAAATAAGATGTTAAGAAGGGCATATTGAATGAAAAAAATATGAAAAATCTGCATAATGAAATTAATAAGCAGTACTATAAATTTGTTTTTCTTAACAGAGACTTGTTGTATATCCAATACTCTACTCATGCTCGTTAGAAGCTCGGCTTGTTGACAAGTCTGGTCAAGAGTGTTGGAACAACCCGGATTCACTATGAACATATATAAAGACACTATTTTCCTTGGAATTTCTTGGATATGTTAGAATAACAAACTAACGTTGAAAGAATATTGCCTTTTGACTAGATATGACTCAAGCAGCTGAAATCAGGAAAAGCACATGGGTTTGCATGACAATAAGTAAACAAAAAATAAAGAAGAATGGATCTTCAATTTTGCGTTGTTTCTAGGAACAATGGGCCTAGTAGCGATAGCTTTGTTTCTTATATAAAAATACGTGTGAAGCTCCACCCACCTAAATTCATTTTCTGTGTGCTAATGCCCTGTCGAGAAATTAACAAACTGATTCGATGCCCTATGGGTAAGAAATCCAACTCTCGGTTAGAACTGAAAGTAAAAATGAAATGTGTTTGTTTGAAATGAGTTTCGTTTAGATGATCAAAGCTATTCAAGTTCTGAGGATTCATTTACTGGAATTGGAGAAGGTTAATGAACTGTGTAAAGACTTTTGTCAGAGATACATTGCATGTCTGAAGGGTAAAATGCACAGTGAGAATATTCTCAGAACGGATATTCAAGTTTATCCTCAATCTTCATCCCCCAATTCAATGCAGGTATGCATTTTTAAACCTCAAATCATTGTTTATTTATAGTTATTTTATTGTCTCCACTCTTTGTAATTTACACAATAATTTTAAGTGTTGTAGCTTTTGTTGCATTATTTCTGGCGCGGCCAATGGAATCATGTTGATTTTTCAAGTGTTCTGTTTAGTTTCCATTCTTCTTATATTGTTTACGTTGGTGCCTGTTTTTGAGTTTCATTTTTCTTTTAATGGCAATGTGTTTGTCAACTTTTACAATTGTTGTAGGATTTGAATTGGAAACCTCGTCAGTTTAGAGCAATTTTTAGCATCGTGGAATTTCATTTTTCACGATTTACAGGCTTTACCAGCATAAGTTTACCAATGACCGACTTTTCTCAACCAGTTTTTCATTGAGATTGAAAAAAATCAATAATAAAATAACTTTTCATATTTTATTTTATATGCCGGATTTAATTGACAAGTTGCACGTGGAATTACAAAAATCGTTTTTTGTTTTTTTTATCTGAAATTACTATCAATTTAGTTAATCGAAGATAAACCTTTCAATTCACTTGTTTAGAATATTCCAAGACAATTCATTTCCTTTATGTAATTCCAAGATGATGAATAACAAAAAAATTTGAACACTAACACTATTCAAAACATAATATTCGCCATAAAAACGTTTTGTTTTATTTCATATTCAAATTTTGTGAGAAAAAACGGATATCTTGCTGATGTATAATGGAAAAATGCTNCTGAAATAAGCAACTAATTAACCAACTGTAATTTTAAGAACAAATCTACTGTTTTAAAATGAAACTTCCACATGCAAAGTTGACATCTCCGTAGTGAATAAATAAAGATTTTCTGCTCCCCATGACGTCTATTTCCTAGAAAAATTGATTGGATATTTTGCAAAAAAGCTGGAAACATTTTGAATAAAGTATTATTTAGCACAATGTTTTTGTGGAAATTTTTATCACAATATGGATCTTTTGCAAAATTGAAAAAAAGTATTCAGAAAGATGCATTTTTCAAACGTGCAAGCAGCATTTTACCAAATTTTGTCAATAACTTCAAAAAAATTTGTAAGAGATGTATTTTCATTGTTACCCCAAGAAACAATTTCTTCTAAACATTTAGTTAGAAATATTTCTAGCTTTATGCGCCTTGGTTGTCCTATGACTACATTCTGTTGGAAGCAGATTGTACAAAAATGTTCCTAAAAATTATTACCAAGCCAGTATTTTTCAAAGAAAATATATTTCTAGTTATAATCAAATCGAAATGATTTCCCTTAAGCAATATTGGAAACTTGTACATGTAATTATCTGAAAAATAGAGGTTTTACATAAGAATTCATCGTAATATAACCAATGGAAACCATGCAATCATAGTAAACATTTGTACACGAAAGTATGCTTTATTTATTAGTTGAATATTTTATATTTAATGTTCGGTTACTCGCGCATCACTAGCGGCATTTTTTAAAGTAAAATTATAAAAAGCATAATAAGTTTAAATACCGATTGAAGATTCCACGCACAAAAATCTTAAAGATGTTAATAAAATTAAGAGCAAAACAAAGATACCTTGAACAATACGCCGCGTCCAACTGTACGTTCATCTGAATCAAACAAGATTTTGACAGAAGATACTTCATTTATTAAATAGAAAATCATTTGAACTGAAAGCAAACAAAAAGTATTTAGAAGTAATAAAGAAGTAAATAAATAAATAAATATATATATATATATATATATATTCATAAATTTCATTGATAACAACTGCTGTGCTAAGATCTAGGCATATTTTACTGTTTTGTATATTGAATTTTGCATAAATTGGTACCATACTCAAGAATATCGAATTGCATCGAAATGCGGTCTCTTTATGTAATCTGTATGAATTCGAAAGTTCGAAATATAATCAATTAGGTGTTTGCACTTTAAACGGGATTCAGATCATAAAACCAATCCAATTTGCGCATCAGATGATACACTGTTTACAGAATGTCATTAATAATAATCTGGCACGCATTTGACATACATGGACATGTGTTCGATCGTTATAAGCACGTATTATAGCTGCATGGAGTAGTGTCGTATTTGATCTGTAAATACGAGCAGACGTTGTTTTATTATTCGCCTGTCTGAAAATATTAAACGTCGATTTATTAGTATTTTTATTCAAATAATAAATCAATATTTGGTTTTGTTAATAAAATTTAAGTTGCGATTTATTTTAAGCCTGAGATATGTTGTATCATATACGAGGTAAATCCACGGGGAAAACCACTGGTCGAATATTGAAAAATTGATAATTTGAAATTGTCCGAGTTACCTCACTTTCAATAATTTTCACAGCTGACAATTAACCTGATTTAATATATTTCAACTTATGTGTGAAATATAAGTGGGATGGAATCATTGATGCGTTTTTTTTTCATTTTAATTTACGACTCTATTGTGAACGAGCTTTTTCTATGTCTTCCTCTACGTTATCACTATTGAATTTCTGGCTTGTGTCAAGTTCTTTACACAATTTGCTCTAAATTTTTTTTCTCAAACCATATTCCTTTTTTCCAGAAAACAATCAACATAATTTTTTTGGAGTTGCCTAAATTTATATATATATATATATAACATAGACAATGAACTCATTATTTTGAGACAGTTTAAAATCCACTGGATAAGTTCATTCTTGTATCTTTCACTGCGAAAGAGAAACCTGTCATTGCTTTCGCTTTTAATTATATTTTACAAAGAACGAACGTTGCCAGACTGGTTGTTTACAATTGAAAATGTTGCCATTTTGATCCAAACATTCCAAACTATTTTACAAGTGTTGTACAAGATCCATTTATTTTGTTATATATCAATTTACATTCGAACAATTGGTCTATACAATATTTTATTGTAATTGTAACTATTAAGCTTTGAAAGTTTATATGGTTTTTGAAAAATATTTCGTGCAAGATAATCACTTCTACTTAACAATAATGGCGCAATATGCAACAAAGTTCAGTTTTGTACATGTAAATATAGTAATAAACATTTTAATTTCGGTTAAACATTTTTAATTGAAACACAAACACTAACTGTTCACACTGTTTATATTCAAGTAAAATCAATCTTGCTCAAATACGTTTTGTGTAAAATCCATTCATTGGATTCTCTCTTAAAATTTGGAGGATTAAGCTTTTAAAAATTACAATTTTTGCCATTTATCCATTGTATATGGACTGTTTTCACTAGATGATAGACATGCTTCCAAATATCAGGCACAGATTCTGCTCTTTTGAAAAGTTCACGCCCGTGATGTTTGTATCATTATTGCATAGATATGTAAGAGTATCATTTTGTTTTATCTATACGTGGACTGTCAATATCGAGTTTTGCCAACACAAAGATTTTCTTTGAAACCACAAACGTAAGCATTGTATTTAAAAGAGATTTCTATTGTAGGCTTTTTAATGGCGACTTTACTATATCCTGATAATTTATTAGAATGGTTCCTATAATTGTGTAATACACAGCTTTATAATTTCTGGGCTCCCTCTAGTGTTAGTCTTAGTTAATTAAGTGATTGGGTGGTAGAGTGAATGTAACCGCTTAAGTGGTGTTTTGTGGAATATGACATGAGTCATTTATATTACCTGGCGTATATGTTCTTGCTTGTTTGCCTAAATGCAAAGTCTGGAAAAAATTTAATTTCCTTTTCATGATAGCATTTTCATCTGAGAAAACCACTTTGGATCTCGAGGCGTTCTTCGTTTCGTGACATTTGCATTGCTTTTAAAATTGTAAAGGGATAACTATGATTAAAACGCGGGTAATTTAATTAACGTTTGCTTTTTTCGTTTTTAATTCTGATGTACTGGTAACATCATTACTATTTTGACATTTCCAAGGATAATTACTATTCTAGAAGGCTGTCCATTTTATCGCCACTTCATTTAGTAAATTGTGTTATCACTTTGGTAACAAATTACTGCTTTATATTAAATTTTTATAAACGCCGGCCACGTGGAAATGTGTACTTTAACGACAAATTTTGAATTAATATTAATGCATCGCTTTTAGAATAAATTCAAAATACTACAGGAGGCCAATAATTATGCTTTAACTCGTTAATTTTAGTCTAAAACCCTACTGTGTAATAAAATACATTTTTAAAATATATCCTCTACATATTCACAATCGAAATTTTACATATTACAAATTTCATAATTCGCTTGCTACTAAAATGCGCCGAGTAGCCATTCTTTCAATGCCTATTCTATATTTTTTTATATTATTTTTAAAAGCACACGCTTCAAACATAACCTGGAAATTCTACATTTGTCAATAGGATCTATTAACGTGTTTCGATTTCTCCTTAACTTCCTTACCTTTCAACACTTAACTTTGTGCAAATTGGAGGTAAATTGTTTTTTAACTTGTAAGAGTTTTCAAGTTTTTTGCATCAATAAATATTTCAATCATTATTGCATTTAGCTTCTGTTTCTGTTAAAAGAAAATCGTGCTATTGAAGTCCTTTATTCTGCATTGAGTAACTATTAAAGTTGTCCATATATTTGAAAGAAATTCGAAATAATTTGATTTCTATTTTTATTAAATGATTCTATTTTGAACTCCCGAACATTATTGTAGTGATGTATTTGTATTTTTATAAATCTGAATTTTTTTCTTTTACTTTTTCATCTCGAGAATATTATTGCCTCCACATTATTTGAATGCGTGTAGACTAGAATGTACGTTAAAAGTTATGAAATTTTCGATCATTTGCTGTTCGTTCATTTCCAACCATTTTATCGCTAAAATCCTGTGGAATTCTCAGGCTTATTTGA
>CABFPE010000113.1:276375-291552 GCA_900660155.1 Hofstenia miamia | reverse complement strand
CTGTTTTCTTGCTAGTTTATTTACATCTTAATATTCGGCGTTGTTACGATGGTCCCGCATATTTTATCCATGTATTGCAGACTAGGGTTCTTGAGGACAGAATTTTATTGGCTCCAATCACATGAAATTTTGACCCCACCGATAACTTCGAATTTAAAAAAATGGGCACAATACTGAGTCATCTTCTGAATTCCGTTGTTTCCGCTGGTTCAGCTGTGGTGCCAGTTCCATCTTATTCCAAGTTTTACTGAAATTGTTTGGCCCAGTAAGTGCCACTTCGAATATTGAAAGTTCGCGGACAAGAAACATGTACAAGTTCAAGATAATCGATGTAGATATAGAATGCAATGTCAGCTAAAATATGATGCAAATTATATTATCTGTAGCACCAGTGGCGCGTTTAGGGGGCATCGAATTGAAATTTTTTTACTTTAATTCAAAATGTTATCAATCGATTTGCTACTAAAAACACACGATTGCATTTTATGTAAGTTTGCTTTTGTTCAAAAAACATTTTTTTGCAACTTTTTTGTAAAAGGGGGTGTCAGCCCCCTGTTTTAAAATCCTAAACGCACCACTGTGCAGCAACTGAAATTAATATTCAATCCAAAATAATTTTAAGGCGAGTTGTCGAGTTAAGAATTAAGGCTAATCTTCAAAAGAATAGTTTGACAAAGGATGATGATACAATATCTTAACTTTCACTAGACTTGAATCAAGTTTTTCAACGACATATTTCATATATGCAGTATTTTATATCAATATTGAAAAATATTTCATCACGGTTTGTGTGTTGCCTTCTAGAAGGCAAATTAATAGTACTAGGATTATTAACAGCCCATTGTTTCTGAAATTGTCATTTCCCACTTAATCAATTTTAATCTGGAGAAATGTGTATTTTTAAGTTCAACGCAGTTGTGTTAATTGTGAAATTTCTGTCATTTTTTAAATTAAAAGTTTGGAAATATTTCCCTGCTCTACCGTTCAAGGTTGACGAAATCATTGTTCGGTTGCTAGTGTTATCATATCTTTTCGTGAAAGTTGTTTAATTTTTGGAGAGGCTATTACTCGTCGTTCATTTAGTGAAACGCCGTAATTTTTAAATGAAAGGAGCATTGATTTGAGCGTGTTTTGTGACTGTCGCTTTGATTAATTTAATATATCATTCCAACCGATTGTGCTAAGTAGTGTTTTTTCCATGGACCTTGTGTTAATAATATTGCGTCATTGTTTTTGAATGAATTTGTCATTACTAATTTTATTTATAAAGCATTCTGCGAAGAAGCTTCTGCTTTAATTTATCTCCATTTACTTCTTTGTCACTCTCTATTTCATATCCCTGACACGCTAATATTTTCCCTTCTCGAAATAGGGCCACATTAAGTTTCTCTTTCTAATTAATGACATGCTGCTGGAAATTTTTCGGTCAAACATGCCGTTAATGGGATGACTTGCAATTAAATTTCGAAATTCAATACTGTTTTTGCCGTCATCAATCGCCGACCGCTTTCGTTCTATTACTTCTACAGATGCTACACAAATTAACCGACATATCTTTAATGCCGCTTACATTTCTGACCCTATTTTTATACATTGTTCCCCTCAATTCATGCGCACTGTTAAATCGATGCATCCCCAAATATGTATGTGAGAAGTTAATAGCAAGTTATGTAAACCTGTTTTCTACAATATCGATGTCATCCAAATCTGTTTCAATATTTCAATAAGTTAGCAAACTAAATAATTTTATTGGACAAAAGATCTGTTTTAATGGTGAAAACATTTAATGCATATTGTTAAACATGTTTTTTAAACGTGATTTACTGTTTTTCGTTAAAATCACTCATTGGAAAAAATTATGCACCAATTAATTGCTATTGATGCATTTTGAAATAACCGAGCATTCTAATTGCTGATATTAAATGGCAATATAAGTTTGTCATTAAATGTTCTCCGGCTTTTGTTACTGAGTTGGATGATTAGTGCTGTTTTATTTACTATAAGTAGCTGAATGAGTTTGAAGCCTTTCAGTGTGAACGGCAGCTGTTTGCTACAGAACTATCCATTAGTAAATCTTCATCTATGGGGAAAAGGATAATCTCATAAGAATTGTAGATTTTGATTTATCTGAACATTTTGTTCACATTTCAAACCAAAATGCAAGCTATTAGATTGTTTATACTGACAATTTCCTTTTATTTTTTAATGCCTTTGTTCTCCAGCAATTGATATATAATTTGAATACAGTTATATGTAAAACACTAATTTTTCAATTTTGGTTAAAAACATGAATGTACGTAGAAATTTAAGTGCTTAAAATTAGGTGTCCCCTATGCAATCCGCCTCGACTCAACCTGCTCAACATCAGATGGCTGCTGCAGCTCTTTCAACGCAGCAGCTGCTTTACCCTCCTCTCACTATGCTCACACCAGCAGCTTCACATCCTGGTGGCCCCGGGAGTCTTATCAATTCTGCCGGTGCATTTATGCACCACGCACCCGTAGTCACCTCACACTCAGGTAAGCTTTAAAGTTAATCTAGTTATTGAACAAATATGGAAATCAAACTGTTGACTCGAATTTTTATGCAAAGTGGTCAAATTTCGATTGGGTACTGTTCGAATTTGTAGAACTTTATTTCTTTCAGCATTTTAGTACTTTAGTGAATGCGGTTTCACTGCTTAAATGGAAAATTTATTCACTCGTCTATGCATTGCCTCTTCATATTGTGGATGTCTTTTATGTTGAAGTGTTGTCGATTATTCAAATTTAGGAAATAATTAATAAAACTAATTTTTGGAAAATGCGACACAATTGTCAAAAAAAGAGTACATCCACTTTTCTCACCAAATTGGGGAATATGAAATTAATTTTACTTTAATTTAAAAAACTTCTCTTCTTTGTTCAGCGTACGTTCCGGAGTTTTGATTATTTTTTGGAAGTGTAGAGTCTCCTATATATAAATAGCCATGTCTAAATATTTTATTTATTTAAGTATTTTGACATCAAAATTTCCATATCACTGCTATTAGTTGGAAAACACTAGTACAAATTCTACATTTTTCAAGAAAATTTTCCCATTTTTTCGCTAACTAAATACTTGATAAAAAGTAAATATAATATTTTTCTAACATTCCTCTTACTTTATTCTATAATATTTTGGCTTTCAATGCTCAAATTGTTGATGTAATTGATCTCAATATCTAGGCTATCCATTACCTGCACATGTGTCTTCTCTGGCCCCAATGATTCATGGTGGGGCTAGTCAGCTCGTCCCACATTCAGCCGCAGCCGGTGGTCATCTAATGCATCCACAGGCTTCTCTTATATCCAACTCACTGCATGACCTAAATCCGGACGGATCCATGAAGAAAACCAAGAGAGGTGTGCTCCCTAAACAAGCCACACAGATTATGCGATCGTGGCTCTTTCAACACATTGTTGTAAGTTTCCTATATTGTCAAGAAAAACTTTTCAACTTTATTATTTAAACTTTGCAATTATCAATTTTCACATTTAGCATCCATATCCAACTGAAGATGAGAAACGGCAACTTGCACAACAAACCAGCCTAACACTTCTTCAAGTTAATAACTGGTAATGCATTGAGCTGTTCTAGAATAGCATGTATGAAAATTATTAGCTATGTGCTTAGAAATGTTTGTTATGAAACAGAAATGTTTGTCCTGTTAACTATTCGTTTTTTTATCATAGTTAGAATGAATAATTTAGAAGCGTTAACTTTAATTTGAGAGTTTTATGAGTTTCACTTTTTTTAATTATATAAATAGTTTTAAATATATTTACCAAAATTTAGTCAACAATGTAACCCTGGTTGATTGACGTCGGTCCGAAAATATGTTCAGTTCCCTGAAAATTTTTAAATTCCTGCAGTAATTAAATACTAAATGTTTTGTTTCTTTTAGTTTGTTATTTGTTTTTAAAAATCCAATTACAAATTATTAATTCCATCTTTTGTTATATCCTCTTTTTAAAATTATTAACATTATTTATTTTGAATATTAAGAGCATATCACAGTGTTAATTACTGTGTAGTGACATTTTTCATAATTTTTTTAATTTGACTTATAATTCGTAATAATGTCAATAGTGAACGGTAAGTTTGTCAATAAAATTTATAAATTTTGTCAAATTTTTTGGCAATTGTTGAGGTTCGAAATTTTGCAATTATAGAAAATTGTCGTATTTTGTATAAGTTTGAGAATGTTTTTATTGAAAGAGCACTCCGCGGCTATTTTATTCATATATTTGCTTGTGTCGCGAGAAGTATGTTCATTATCTTTCAACCTCTTGAATTTTTTTCGAGATGAGAATTTAAGTAAATAAAACAAAATTCATTCAATTTTACGTCAACGCCATCATTCCATATCACAGAAGAATTTTTTAAATTTTTTTAATTACTAAACAATATGTAAACAATTCAAACCATTAAACTTTAATTGGTTCATTGGTTTTTGTATTAACTGCATGGACTCTTTGTTTGAAGTCTAGTTTTTCATATGAAGTTCAGTTAACAAAGATTCGAACTTTCAGAATCTTATAATGATTTTAAGAGATTTCTTAATTTAGCACTCCCGCGGGTGTAATACTCGACCTGTACAAACAGTTCCTCTTTCGTTCCTCCTTTTGGTTTATTAGTTTACTCAATCATTTTAACCACTTGTCTTCGCGTTTGTTTTGCAATGTGTGTAGTTTTTACGTGTGGAATTCTTAGGACGTTTCCCATTATCATGCATGCATCAATTTATTTAAATCAATTCGCGAAATTTGGCGTATTTAGTTAAAGGGTAAATTGCAAATGTATTTATTGCAAATTTCATTCGCTTAAATTTAAGACAGGAAATGGCACATATCGGTCTAGGCAGATTGTGGTATTAGCCTGTGAACAGTTCCTGCCACGGATGGATTAATTAATTATTCTGACGTGCGCATAAGCGGTTATTGGTACGGTTCAGATGTTTCCGTTTATTTATAACTGTCATTCATTCTATCGATCTAGTAATCCATCAATATTTTCTTTTAGGCCAGGCCTGCCCTCTACATTCACTAAATAACAGGAGAATCCTGATAAGTGATGTGTTTCATGAAAAGCTTTTTGTATTCAGTATTAGTTAGGGTCATTCGAATAGCCGTAATGAATTGAATATGGGTATGAGATGTAGGTGCAGATCTCTTCAATACATTCATCATTATTGTTTGTTTGTTTGAGTGGTATTTTTTTATTGTGGAATGAAAGTGAGTTGGGAGGTGTACGCAACAAATGGAGATTATCTCGCGTCGTTTTGATAAGCCGCGGGGGTGGCTAGGGAGCGTGTCAGGCGCGGTAACTGAAATTTAGAAGAAAATTGCCGTTGCGCATTTGTTTCCTCCCACTGGGATGCTAACAGGCTCCCGCTCCGACCCATTCGCGTTGGAAAGCCACAGCTTATATGGCCGTCTTTATTCTGCCATTTATTTTCCTAATAATCTATCTCATTATTTTGGCAAGATTAATTGATGCCTTCGGCCGATAAAATTACTCTCATTGGGAAAGCTTACCCAATAACTGATAAAGAAAGCTGGCTCTTTTTACCAGATTAATGAATAGCCGCTTTCTAATTGGTTACTTCTGTCTGACTAAATCGCAAATTGACAAATGCTGTTAATTCCCGCTATTCAATTAGCCCAATTTACTCAGCTAGGAAAATGGCATTGTGTATATTTTTGTTTTCATCAATTTGTCCACTTTTAAGGTCTTAATGTACCCTCCGGTGGTGGATGACGTTTCATATTATCTCGGTTTATTCATGAATATTTCTTTTATTTTATAACAAATAAATTAAAACAAACACCGTCTTTTTTGAAAACAAAACCGAGTTTAATTTGTCACTATGCTTTGTTGACCGCGCTCGTTAGCATTGACATTATTATCAGGGCGCTAAAATGGTTTCTTTTCAATTGTAAATGCTCGCTTAATTCCCAATATTTTTATCCTTTTTAAAAATGTCACTTTCAAAAATTCCCAATCATATTTTCATTTTAAATTTCAAGGTTTTCATCGCTCAAAACTTTATATTAAATGCATTAATTACATTTCATCTTCTGGAATAGTAGTCGTGAATTTCCCACTCTCAAATTATTAAATGAAATTAACTACCTTTTCTAACCTGCTCTTTCAAACCTTCACCATTTTCACTTGCGCGCCATTTCTAGATCCGATTAGATTCTTGATAAGCCGTGTTGTCGTCAACAAGCCGTTTCCCTATTATTTTATCGTTCTACCATAGAATTATTTGTTTACGTTAAATGACACCAGCACTTATCAATTAGCGCTCTGACACTGTTACCAGTTATAAAATTTACGAGTGTAACTTTGAGCTCCAAGACCTAACACGCTTATGATAACATATGTGTATTGCTTTCCTTACTGCTTCGAGAAGCCAATTACTCCCGTGCCGTCGCGGCTTTCCAAATTGCGTTGCGGTGGAAGCTTTATTAATTTTCTCACTATTGATTAATAATTCTTATCGATTTTCTATTTATGCATAATCTAACCAGATTGGCATATCATTCTATGTCATTTATTGGTAAAAGCTTACAATTTGTCAATATATTTGCAATGCGTAATGTAATTTTTAAAAATTGCTCTAAGCCGCTATTTGCTACTGGCATCAAATCGCATTTTCATTTCTTAAAACGATTTCTAAAAATCAATCTATATTTCAGCAAAAACTACTTCCTGTAGAAGACCTCTGAACTGTAGGCATTTTCCACATGCATTTTCAAGCTGGCTTCTTCACTGAGTAAATGCAAGGAACAGCATTGTCAAGAATCAATGTATAGATCTCAAATCACTCCAAACCCAATTTGCCATTTTTAAAAATGTAAATATAATTATTGTCCACTAGCCTAATATTTTGTTTATTTGGTCTTTCTTTTTATAAAAAATAAGTTGGCGTATATTTTGCAATGGAAATGTTTTATTTTAATCATGTGTTACTCGTATTAAATGCATCGCTTATGTGCACCTTACTCCGCTTTCGTGTAAAGTTTGAGAATAATTTTTTCTTTATATGAGATTTCATTATTTTTAGTAAATATTTGTATAAAACCAGCATTTTTCAATGGCGTTGGTTTATATAATTTCTGATTTTCAACAACTCAATTCATTTTCCCAATGCAATGAGTTGGTTTTGACTAACATTAAGTGTATAGCTGTGAAATCAAGGTTTGTGCTACCACTCTATCTTTGTATCTGCCATACCTTTATGGTGTTTTGTAGCAATGCACCCTATCACTTTAAAAAGTTTTCCCTGAATTACCGCTTTTTTTCAACAGAATATAGAAATTTCTGCACAAGCGGCTGTTAGAGCATTTAGAAAACAACAAATGTCTCATTTTTCAACAGATGTAAATTTGATTACTGAGACGTAAAAACTAAATGTCACATTTTATTTTTGTTTAATTCATTTTGATTACTTTTCAGAAATAATGAGTTTTGCTTAACTTTTGAAAGTTTATTTTTAGTTTTGCAAAATTCAAGGTAATAATTCCATGCCCTCCTATTATTTGAATTCATTATGAATTGTAGTAATTTTCATTCCTTTGTTAAGATCAGATTTTTATTTCTTAAAACCATGAATTTAGCTCTTTTAATGTTTAATGTGAATTTAGGTTCATTAATGCCAGAAGACGCATTCTGCAGCCAATGTTGGAAGCAACAACCCCCGACACTTCTTTACAGAAAGCCAAGAAGTCTAAAACTGTTGCAAGACCTAATGCTGCCAATCGTTTCTGGCCTGACAATTTGGCACAGGGTCAAGTTGCCAAGATTGAGCCATCTTCACCCAATGATGATCTTTCAGTTGGAAGCAGCTATGGACCAGACGGTAATTACTAGTCTTTTAACATATACGTATTAAATATTTTTCAGTATGTGACTTAAAGACCTTTATCGCTTTAATTTTTTTATTATTGATGTTATAGGTTTCGCATGGGGACGGATTTAGGGAGTTGCGGCCGCCCCCCTGGGTTTCATAAATGGAAGAGCAAGTAAAAATTTTAGAATTATAATTCAGTACTCCATTGTTATTTAATAAATAATCAATTTTAAAATCAAAATTATATCAACAGCCCACCCGTTTGAAAATGCCTAGATCGTCTCTGGTTTGGCAGTGGGATTTTTAAAAAACCTGATGTTTGTATTTGTATTGACTCACAAATGAAAGTGCCATTATAACGTGCTGGTTATTGTTGCTTACGTGTTATTTAAGTTTTCACTTGATTCGAAATCGAGTATTGAAATGTCAATTTATATATTGCTTTAAATTGAGAGTGCGCCCATTAAAAGTTTCCAATTGAATTACTGGGCTAAGTTAGTTGTAATTTAGTGAACTGGGAATTGTGACATTAAATTGACATGAATGGGGGAGGGAATCTACTTAATTAAGTCGCCATTCATTATGTTTTTGTCCGCTCCACCTTCATTATTTCACTTCTCATTTGTGTCTGGTACTGCGGTTGTTTGTGTTAGGCCCCTATTACTTCAAAAAACACCGCTTTGTCAAGGCCGCCTTTGTCTCAATGGCTATTCTTTGGAATTTTCCAGCTTGTGTTTTAAAATTGCTGTTTTGCGCTTTGGGCTCCTTTTACTGAATTAAGTTATCCTAACTTTATACTCATATTTCTGTCTACAGGTTGACAGTCGTAGGATGCAACTGTGCAGGTATAATTAATTGTCGTCAGCCTAAACATTTTATGAAATTCCTAAATGCTATTGCACTGACAAAAATTAAATTGCCTGTCTACTAGATGTACATAATAAATGTGATATATTGATTCGCGTCAATTTCAAACATTATAATTTACAGTTTTAAGAAAGTGTTTACACTTCTAGTCTAGTCAATCTAGAACTGAAAATATTGCATCATGTGTCGATCTGTATTTTTCTCCCCATATTTGCTTTTTAAACGGAGTGACAGTATATCTGAAGAGGCTTATATTTTGTTTAAGAAGAACTTTTTTTATCACAGACCATTAGCCTACATTATAGTTTGGCATGAAGTTTTCTGTCAAAACTCGCTAAGTTATTTGCACCTCACATGCAATGTGGCCCTTCTGACGAGTTTTAGAGTACGTGGTTTGGGAATTTGGACTTATATGAATATTGACATCTTATACATAAAATATATTAATAGTTATTGTCATAAGACTTTTATCTGGGCCCAACCCATCGTCTTTGTTATTCCCATGTTCCATTCCTATGGGAATGGAAGCGGTGAACTTACATTAGCGATTATTCTTAGAGAATCAACTATCTCTTATGGCATTGGAGGTGTAAAATGAGATCCTGTCTACAAACACATCCTATCACTTTTGCTTGAACCCGCATTATGTACTAGAAGTGGAATTAAATCCCTTCTAATTCGCACTGAGCGTTAACATGAAATAGAGAAATTTTTACGTGTTTGTCCATTATACTCATCACCTATCAGTTTGTTTATTGACACCAATGCAAGTACTTGTTAAATTTGCACGCTCCGGAAGCTACAGCACTGCTTGAAGGATATCTGTAGTTGTGCTTATTTATCTAATATCGCCTCTAAGCACGCCTCTTGATATTTTCTGAATTGATACAAACTCAAATATTGTAACATTTTATTTACTACAGCCTATGTTGAGAGCCATCTTATTACAACATTCAAAACTTTAGTGTTCGCTTTCTTGAATATTTTATACGTGCGTTCAATGTATGACTGCTACATCACTATCAATGAGGATCTTTGACATTAACTTTAAGTTTTCTTAAGTAATGTCATCTAGAGAATTGAAGATCACTATTTATTTGGTTTGTAAGAGTGTTTCAGGATATAGTGCAATAAATTTGCAGAATTTATATCATAACATTGAAATGGTTCATAATATTTCTCGATTTTTTGAATAGCTGTTAAGGACTGTAAATCGTCTAAACATTTTTTGTTCTTGTGTTGAAATAAAACTGCAGGTTGATTATTCGGAAAACAAAAAATTAGCTTTGAAGAATTAATGACACATTTTTGTTTGATTTATTGCTTGGAGTAACGCTGTTCATTAGCATGGATTTTAATTGATTACTCCCCAAGTAGCTTATTAATTCGATGAGGAGTAATTAATGAGAAGTTTCGTTTGAAAGAGTGTGTTAATTTTTTATGGTAATATCGTGTATTTTTAGTTGGAAACTCAATATCACCAGACGGGCTTTCCTCGAGTAGTGTCTCCCCGCCAACTGTTGGAACACCATCTCCCTCGCAGCAGTCTTCATCAATGAATGGCCAATTGCACATATCCGCTCAATCACCCCTTCAATCACACGAACAGTCCGGTGCTATTTTCCACGACACTTCGCCTTCTCTCTGACGATTTGGGCATATCTACTTGATACAGGGTATCCCGTGCGCTAGCACATACTGCCTCCTTCCCATCATGCAGGATGTGTTCTAGAAATGTGCTTATGTTTATTGGATGGGTTTTCCATTTAGACTACTAAACTTTGCTCGGAAATCTTATTAATGTCGTATTTTCTTCAGGGTTAATTGTATATTACTTCGCTCAAATGTTTATTGTACATTACACATATCCACATTTTATGATTCTAAAATTTTACTAATTTCCGAAGACGTTTAGCACATTGACTAGCTCGCTTTGGCTCCCCAAAGAGAGTACGTAGCAAAACTGCCATTTTCATTACACCGAATTCGAAATCTTTGCTTTATATTTTTCGGTTACTTTTCTGCTTGGTTTCGGTGTGAATTTGTATTCATGAACAATTTTACTGTTTTTTTTGAACCTGTGAAATAAAGTTTTGTTAAATTTCATTCATAAATGCAAAATGTTAAACAGCGAAGAATTGGTATTCATTTAATTTGATAGTTTCTTCTGATTTGTTTTTCTTTGTATATATATATATATATACATATATATACGATTCATGTAATTGATATATATTTTAAGAACATTTCTTAGATATCAATAATGGTGTAAATGTAACAGCATAAGCATTTCAAATGTGTTAACATTTTGTTGTGAACTCTTATGAATTATAAGAAAGGAAGACATCCAAGTGACTATTCGCTCAGAGATTCTAGGCTTCAAGATTATTATAACAAAATATTTTGGCCTTTTACTCTTTATTTTGTACACATAACACTGTTCAGATTAATATTCGAAATTTACAATTGAGCAATAGTAAATTTCGTAATTTTGAACATTTGATTAGTAGTCAATATGTTTTCTATTGTTTTCAAGATTATAGCTGATGAACGTTAGTTTTTAAACTTCAGTGGGGTACTTTTTATTGATAATTGCTATCAGAAACGTGTATTTTTGTTGAATGTGGCCAAAATTGATATCCAACTTAATAATCGAAGGGATATATTGTATAGTGTGGTTTGCATTAAAAAAATTGACAGCACAAACATTGAGTTTTTCCAATCACATTCCACATGGGTGTTGTTAGTTCTTCCTATTTCCTATTTTCAAATATAACATTGTTTCTTATAATAATGGGTCAGAAATTGGTAGAATTTTAAAAATTAATTTTGTTTCGCTTGTTTGACAATACTTGAAATGTAAGAATCGAAAAAATATAACTTGTTTTCTCAAATGAAATGGATAACGTCAGCGTTTCGAAAAAATTCAGGTTAGCTTCACTTTCAAATTTCAGTAACAAACCCATATCACTTTCTCAAAACAATGGCCTCGCTCTATTTTATTAAATGAATTGAATGAAGGATTTGTGAACTATCAAGAACTTGGTTTATAATTCGCGAATATGATTCCTACGAATTTATAAGATTGCATTGGACCGATGAATAGAGAATTTCAGTTTGAAGAATAGCAAAATAATTCTTTCGAATCCGCATGAGTTGATTTAGTAGTTTCAGATTATTATATAAATGATTTTACATATCTTTTCAAATTCAAATATTCATTACTTCAACCAAAATAATTTTAACAATTTTTCTCAATAATTAATGTTACCGAAATATTTGTTTAAATGCTATTACAACGATTGTCTTAGGAAACGAGTAATCTTGTTTCAGTATAATCGAAAGCATTCAGATAATTGTTAGTTTTTTTAAGCTGATGGTGAAATGCCCACTTTAGGTTTATTCTTGATATTTGAAATCCTTAAGGAATAAGAGTTATATTTTCTTGACCGCTTTTGCTGCCTTAAAAACTATGTAAAGAAACTTCGATACCTGTCAACTGTAAATGCTTGATTTAAAAATTATCAATTTTGTTGAAATATCTGGTTTTTTGAAATATAGGGTTTATCCAAAAAACCGTGTTATTTTGAAGCTAAGTATAACTTGGTTTTGGTAAATGAGATAAAATAAAACAGAGATCAAGAAATGTGTTTATATGTAATTAGTAATTACCATCACTTTCGGAAACTTCTTCCAAGTGTTCACAAAACGTATGTAACTCGTTGCGGAGACAAATGGCCCAAAAAATTTGAGATCATTTCAGAAACTCCAGCACTGTTTGAAACGGCGTTCCGTTGTCGATGAGTCTCGAAGTTTCTGAAGACGTATCGATCCATGAGGTTGAAGGTGCGAATCCTCTTCAATGAGCTCTTTAACACAATTGACGTTTTTATCAGACGAAGACGATACAGGACGGCCACTGCCTGGAACTCTAAAATAATCTCGTCGAACGTCATATTTAAGGTCCTTAACAATCCTCTTGTGTACGACGGAGGCTGATAACTTCACCATGAGCCGTTGTAAGATGCTGATAAATTGATGCTGCAGAATATCCGTTTCTTTATAAATTTTCAATGAAAAAGTACAGTTCATTTTGGGTCGGCTTTGAGTCACACATCCCATTGAATGCCTTAGTCTAATGAATATTGATTAAATTTTGTTGCACATTTAAATATTTAAGCCGGTAAATTAGTTCTCATTGCTAAAATTCAAAAAACAGAACCATCTTATTAGAACAGCGCTAGTAATGTCAAATACTTGATTTTGAATTATAGCGTAACAGATCTACTTTAATTAATTTGTGAAATCGCGATTTTTTGGGCGAGCCCAATATAATGGTTGAAACAAACCGACAGGTTTTGCGTCAATTTGTATTAAATTTGTAAAAAATTAATGGGTTTTGAGTTGTATATTAAAGCATTAAGAGACTAAAATAATGTATATAATTGCAACGGATTCAATTAAGATTAATATGAACTAATTGCAAAATCATGCTTAGAAACTAGCTTTCACCTACAAATTATCAATTATTTTCATAAGTGGTTATTACACATTGACATGTCATTATTATTAAGTTTTTCATGGATCACATACAAAGAATAAATGAATACTAAAAGAAATTAGCTTAATCTAATTGAAAACCATGCTGAAAACTAGGAAATGTAGTAGGATGTAGAATTCAAGCCAGAAATAGAAGGTTTAGTGTTAATTGTCAGTGGGGCGTTTTTACATTAGGAATGCCATAAGAGATCCATCGCCTAGATTTATCACAATCCAAATAGAGGGAACTGAAATTTCGTGGTGATCATTGTAGTACGAAAAATTTACAAAAATTTAAATATGGTTAAAGATTATTTAAGATAATTTTATATCTACTGTATGCATTTATGAAAATTGTTTAGGATCAATAAATATGGAGTATTTTACCTACATCTGAATAAATATCATTCTTCATAAAACCACTTAATGAATGAGAAAACAATTCCAATATATTAAAGACTTGCAAAATGCAATTTGCATGCAAAATAGTGACTAGGGTTACGTGAAATTGATGTCTTGCAAAGATAGTACCACTACAAAATTTTAGATGATTAGAAAGAGTAGAATAGGTATCATATTTTTCTAGATAATTGTCTACTGGAAAAACCCTAGTTCAGTACAATAATGCAATGGAATGCTTTATTTCTGATATAATAAAATTAGGGCATTAATGCATTATGCTCAAAGTGGAAATTTTTTAATCTCTAGAATATATCCTATGCAATCAATTATTGAAATATCGAATGAACAAAATCTAGTGTAATAAGGGGCAAAATAGCGCTAGGAACTCCATTAAGCAGTTCAAACTAAGTAGTCTACTATTAATTACTGTGCATCTTCATTAATTGCCGTTGAGAAGAAAAGTTCGAATACAAGTGCATGCTACTCAAGTTGTTGTGAGATAGCTGTAATACATTCACACTTAATTGCCAACAATAATTTTACTTCGTGTTTTAGTTTAGAACATTCAAGTTGTAAATGTTTCGTTTTATAAATTTCAATTCGGCATTTTTGCAGGCCTAACGATATACTGTTTCCTGAATAGTGCTGCTCGAAATTTATAAACAATAGAATAATATAATAAAACTAGTTTGAACATATCAATTTTTATATTCTATTTTACGTTTTTTGAACAAATGCAATTCCTTTTTATGTCATAAATGTGAGAATCTTAATTGCTAAGTTAGTCTATGTATAAATTTAAAAATAAAATGCTGCTGTTACTAAAACAATATTTGGCAATCTATTGCTATTTTCGAATTTCTTACTACAAATACGAATATACAACATAAGAATCAATTACCAAAATCAGACATTTTAAAGATTTGCATTATGAAATTTACATGAATTTTTATCCAAACCAATATAGCTTTTAACTAAACAGTTTGGAATCATTTTTGATTAAATTATTGCAGGAGATCCCAAAGAAAGCAAATTTAAATCTAGTATTCTAAAATCAATAGTCATATAATCTTAGAACATTACTGTTTTTGAAAACTTAAGTTGATGACTTTCGTAGCCATTTTTGAAACATGCTTATAAATGGAAACCGGAAAAAGAATTGGCAAAGAAAACAGCAAAATAGTCACTATGCTATACAGGATTCAAATAGTTCTAAAATTAATTGCTGTAGGAATATTACTTTTTCAGTTATAAAATGTCTCTATGGTATGCTTTGAAGGCAAAATGAAACATCAAATGAACATCCTGATACATCATACTTACATCATTAAGCTTCAAATTAAATAAGAACAGCGTACAAACACCCAAACTGTCTTCAAAATAACATGAATGAACATTTGTATACAGTTTTTGCAAAGTATATTTGCAAAATATATTCTAAGAATTTTGACGATAATGTTCATCTTCCGCATATATATATATATATATAT
>CABFPE010000113.1:263563-275375 GCA_900660155.1 Hofstenia miamia | reverse complement strand
GCATATATATATATATATATATATATATATATATATATATATGTATATATATATACATATATATCTCGAATTTTTTTTACATAACTTGGTATTTAGAATTTGTTATATTAATGTATGTCTGATAGAATTTTATAAATTGATTCGATGTTAATTAACATGTTATGCTTATAGATTATTTAAAATAAACTTACGATGCTATTTGAAATTCGAATCAATAGACTTTTGTTGAAAATGATATTAAAATTTTTTCTCAGTGTATTATTTATAATGAAAAAATTCAAACACATTGAGGTACTTGCTTTCCACATAAATGTATCTCAATTTTATATAGAAGGACATGATTTTTATTAATAAATGTACACAGGTTCGCTTTAATGACATTCGTTTGACTTTTTAATATTATCTCGAAAATTGATTACCCAACCAGCTGTCAACACTAAACATATGCAAATTGGAGGGAAATTGTTAAAAATGAGTTTTTAATTTCATATATAGTGATGGCGAAAAATGGCTTATTAAAGATATATTAAAAAAGATTAGAAAGAATTTTATTTACAACAGATAAATTCTGGTGCATTTTTAATAACACGTTTCAGATTATCATTGAATGCTTTATATTGCTTTTACCAATTAAGTGATACACAAGAAATTGAAAAAAATAGTTATGAATGGAGCCAATGATTTGCAAATATCCCAGTATCGATGTTACAATACGATTGCATAAATTTCTAGGAAGTGGACTTATAATTTTAGAATAGGTTTAAACCGGGCAAATTTTGAAAAAATTCCTTCTCAAATGTTTTGTGGTACACACATGAATTACACTTGTCTTTTCGTCTTCATTACAAAAAAATTAAACTTCAAAGTTTTTTAGTTTCCTCAAGTGGAAAAATAAATTTTCTGTTATTTTTAGATTATATGCAGTTAGTTCATATTTGGTATATGTTACAATTGCAAATACATATAGTTAGTCATTCTATTTTTCTTTATAATCAGATTTCCACCAAAGTTGAAACGGGTCATCCGACCCGCGACCCGACTAGACCCATCTAACACTCACCTGCAACCCGACCCAGTCAACGAAAGATTACTATTAAAATACGCACAAAATGTTTTAACAAAAAAGTATCAATAGAAACAATAAAGACACAATATAAAATACAAATCTAAACTAAATCATTAAAATTTCAAAGATTCAAATGTTTGATTTTTTAGATTTTTACTTAAAGCTTCTAGTGTTTCTCCACCCTAATGATTATAAGTGACCCGCAACTTGACCTGTCGAATTTTTTTACCAAACCCACGAATAGGGTCATTCCGAGTTGATCTGTTTCAATCATGATTTCTAAGATCATAAAATGATAAATTGATAAAAGATGGTTCTGTAAACAATCTAACCACAAGTTAAAACATCCTTGAGAAGATACACATTATAATTATCACTACAAATTCCAGCAATACCATTATTCACATTAAACCTAATAAAAAAATCATTTTTTTCGAACGGAACTAACCCCGCTTTGTTTTCAAAAATTGAACACGAACCCAATCAAATCAGACCTGAATTTTGTGAAATCCTTAAGGTTTCAGAAATGTGAAAATTGATGTTTCACTTAAAGACATCATGAAACGTCTAATTTTGAATTTGGTGGTAGAGGTAAAGTTAATATTTTAGAGTGTTCATGAAATTAGGTAAATAAAATGTATATGCATATATATATATATATATATATATATAGAAGGAAATAAGTCTAAAATGCATAAAATAATATTTCCACACAGTAGTAATCTCTTTACAAGTGTATTGCCTACACTAAACTATTTGAATTGCGAGAATCATATTTCTTACTTACCAAAAAACGCATGTGCTAAGGTGATGAATTGCATGAATTTTTTATCCAAAAAATAATTCTAAGAATATTTTAATAACATACAAGATCAAAAATCCATTATTTTATTTTCTGACAATTGTACGATTGATTTGAAATACTTTTTTACTAAAAACTAAAAATTGGCGAAAATTGATATTTCACGTGGTTGATAATTTTATGAAATTACCAATCCAAAAACATTATTAAGCAAATCTAAGAGAATTTATTTCCTATATTGCATTTATAAGTGGTGTAAGTGACGTCTATACATGTATGTTACATACGCACATGGAAATGTAGAATGATTATTTCTATTACTTTTTATTTGTGTTCTTAGCTACACCATCATTCACTGAACGCACTTTCTTACAAACTTAATTGCATTCATTATTTAATTGCAATCATGTTTAAAATTGTCAGCTTTAAATTTGAATTGATGTTCTCTCCAAATTAGCGAAGTTAATTAGCGCTTCAATAAGTTTAATGCTACTAAATTACCTCATCCATTAACATGTAGTTGTGTTCGAATGCTAAATTAGTCTTTTTGACAGTTCGATTTAATTAATTCATGAGCCTACTGCGTTCTATGATCGCACATCTCATGCTAAATTTTTGTAAGATTATAAAATTGGTTCTGCCGTTATGCAGATTAATTTTATTGTAGAAACAGGTAAGTCCAAACAATAAGTATCTATTGAGGGAAATTTTCATCGCTGAGATTTTTCACCCGTAAATCTTTAACTAAATCTCAATTCTGTATACAGAATGTATTATCATTATATGCTTCTTCTACCTAGCATAGCTGGAAGCAGTAATATAATTTGGTTCATTGGTTAGACCGGTGACTGATTGATTATATTCTCAACTGTATGAAAATACAAAAAGTTAAACATTATTATAAAAGTTTATTTGCTTGCATTTCTTTTAAAACATATAGAAGGCTTCTAGCTGCTGTTATGATGCATCTACGTTCTAACTTTCTAACCGTTACAAGATTTGTGCAAACGGCGTCCAAGTCTGCTGACCGGTAATGGTGACCGTTGACCAGTGATCAGCCGGTCAACACCTGTCGACCAAGACCGATTCCAACATGTTGCCTAGCTAGTAGAATACAGTATTTTCGTACACTCTTAAATAGATTCCAAATTCTCGCTTCCCTTGAAGCTTTTAGCACAAGTTTGAGTTTTTGGGACAGACCTCATGTGTTATCTATCGCGTAGGAGGGAAGTTTCCCACAATTAAACATTACTCGTTATTTATTTAATTTTTGCTCTATTATACTTCAAATGTACATTCATGTTTGAGATAGTCTAGCAGGGCTAAACTTGACCCACTTTTGTGTAGATAAAATGCCAAACTGTTATTAAAAAGACGCAAATGTCGCAGAACCTAAAAACAACGTACTCAAAAAATAAAATTTTGTTGTCACCTTTAGTTTATGATTTTTCTTTAAAATTTCTAACATTAGTCTGGTAAATTTAGACAACTTTTTTTCGTAATGATCATGTAGATTGAGACCAAATTGGCTGAATTTGATTTAATTTTAGTGGGGCTAGTCCAAAGCTTCGAGGGCCAGATACGGGCCTAAATTTTTTTCCCATATCCACTTCTGAATAGAAAATTTATTGGAATGAATTTCTGGATACCTAAAAATATATATGCATCTGTTTCTAACAAGTGCTTAACGCTATTTTTTTGATAAAATTTATTTATCATATGCCCCATTAATTATAAACATCCTTCATATTAAGAAAATATTACTTTTGACATTTATATGGGCGTTGGAGACAGTCACAAGTCAGTAGCTGCAAACCGTGAGAAAATTCACAGTTTATTATAATCTTAATTAATAATAGAAAAAATAAAGTTTTTAATGGTGGATTCTGTAATGCGTTAAATGGGTTGAAACTGTGAAACAATCATTAACAAAACCATTTCTCTTTTAAATCTATTAATAAATAGGAGAACCGCCCACACATGTCAATCAAAACTTTCGGTTTATTATATAATAATTTAAAACACTTTATTCAGTAATGTGCAAAAATTATTAATTAAATTATTTCATTATAGCAAAACATCCAAATTTTCATTTGAATTTGCTTAAGCAATTCGTTCGTTATTAATTCTGGGTAAAACCCCTGTAACTCTTTGCATTATTTTTAATGTGATTTGTAATTGTAACTAATACATTATATACCAAATTTTTGTAATTTAATAGAAAACGAAACATTTTCAAAACGTTAACAGTATATCTATTTCTATTCGCAGCAAGTATTTAGTTCAGCTGTATTTGGATTGTACTTAAGTTTTCTATAATCTAGATTTCAAAACATTAATAATATACTATATGAACAAATTTTCTAAGCACCTCTATAATTTCAACATTAGTCCAAATAATTTATTTTAAATATTTAATATTTACAGAAATATAAATTCAAGATTCATATTTAACTATAACCTTCAATTAATTACACAGATTTACAAAGTGTAATAAAACTAAATTTTTTTCTAAACATTGAACTTAAATAAAATTCATCGAATTAATTTGCTCGTCGGGGAATCTATTTGGAGTTTATAATTTTCATGTAGCAAATTACATGCAAGTTAACTTTTAAAATTTGTGCTAATCAGCAGTCTAATAATGGAAAACAGGGGTCGATATTTCCCTTCAGGTTTCCAATATTGATTTTGTAAGTTAGAAATGTAATGTTTTGCAAAATTGAAAACTATGATGATAAAGTGCATTTGCAGGAACCATTTATATAATGTTTTGATCTTTTTAGAGTGGTTCGCCATGGTATTGTTCAACTGGGATTATCCGCCTTCCACACATCAGTATATTTTGCCTATGTTCTTGGTGTTGATATATTTATATATTTTTTTTTGCTTCGGATATTTAAGCAACATGAAGGATAATTCAGTTAAGACTCGCTGTCTGATTTACATCATTTGCCATTGAAATAATCGAAGTCTGCTCTCCACCCTTGATAATTTGGGACATCAGAATATTCGCTTCAAAACCTTGCTATTTTCTATCGATACAATTACATATTACACTTATCAAATAAATTAAATTATTTTACTCAGGTTAATAATAATATTGCACTAAATACATAAATATATTTCCTTTGGAATTATACTAAATTGTTGAAACTGTATTTTTATTATGTTCTTGTTTGCTTACCTCTTGATCACAATTTAATCTGATTGCGCTTTAACTCCATCTACCTGTGATAAATGGAATTTTTTAATTAAAAATTTAATCCAGTCCTTTAAATTTTTAAAATCTAATTTACTTATTTAATTACCCTTACATTTTGCAATTTAATCATGCAATTATGATAACATATTGTCTGGAAAGAATAATGCACAAAATAAGGGCTCCATTTACTACTATAATAATTTGGGTGAATCATTAGTGACGTATTTTTCATGTTAAGCATTCACTAAGAACGTACAATATTTGTTTAAAATTGAACACGCCTAAAACGTGTAGTTTAAATCACTCATTTGTGCTTTCTATTATTTTTTCCAGCATTTTCCTTTGTTTTGGTTGATACATTTCAAGACGACTATTCATTTCACGTGACATTGTTCTCAAATTAAAGTGCAAGGCTCAACAAACTCATTTACAAAGAAATTTCTTTTGAAATTTGTACAGTTGGGAATTCATCTTATACAATCCACAATTATCAACAAAATGCAGTTTATCTAGATGAATGCCTAACACTCAAACGCGTTTCCTCAATTTTAATAAACAACTAAATAATTTGGTGATTATTTTACAGGAAGACATGGAAAGATTGTTTTAAGTAATTTCTTCTTTAAGCAGAACAGATATTTTCAAAAAAAGCAAATTACATATTTTGCCTACACCTTGAATTCCTTTAAAATTATCTGAAATTATTCCTGTTTTCACAATTATAAACACGTTCATAAATTTTGATCCCTTTGACTAAGAAATTCAATGTTATGTGGACAATGTAAGTAATATGCTTTGTTATTATTATGATATAAGTTTGCACTGCATTCAGCAACAAATGCTGTTCTTCTAAAACGAACTCCAGAATTTTTTTCTTGGTTTACAAAATCAATAACTTTATCTTTACTATTCATTCACATATACCATATTAATTATTTCTGCTTAAAACAAATGTCATGATGTTCAATATTGTTCTTTTTAATCAAAATTTAACTATAGCTGATTAGATTATTCAGTCGCAAAAAAATCTTATTTATAGACAATTGTTAAAATGTAATGTTTTTGAATTTGCGCATTAANAAATTATTCCTGTTTTCACAATTATAAACACGTTCATAAATTTTGATCCCTTTGACTAAGAAATTCAATGTTATGTGGACAATGTAAGTAATATGCTTTGTTATTATTATGATATAAGTTTGCACTGCATTCAGCAACAAATGCTGTTCTTCTAAAACAAACTCCAGAATTTTTCTCTTGGTTTGCAAAATCAATAAATGTATCTTTACTATTCATTCACATATACCATATTAATTATTTTTGCTTAAAACAAATGTCATGATGTTCAATATTGATCTTTTTAATCAAAATTTAACTATAGCTGATTAGCTTATTGAGTCGCAAAAAAATCCTACTTATAGACAATTATTAAAATGTAATGTTTTTGAATTTGCGCATTAAAACTGATCACTTCTGTAAAGTTTTCTTAACCTCAATTTTTTTCTCATTACATTAGATTTTTTTAAAGAATAGATTTTTTATAAATTTGGGTAGTTATAAATGTATTATAATCTAGATATTTGTTATCTTTGAACTATTTCCAGAATCAACATACATATATGTATGTCTACATATGTCCTTACAATTTACATATAAATTGAATTGGAACAAATGACTGATTCAATTAGCACATGATGACAGCCTTTGGCAAAAGAAAACATCGTAAATTTGAAGAAATTGACGCATGCCAGCAATTTTATGGTTTATCGTGGGAGGCTAACAAAGACGTCAAAACACTTTACTGGAGATTCAATGCATTAAATGTATACGTTCAATTACTAATTCTCATTGATAACAAATTGTGAAATTTCATGACAATGTCAATGACATTATTTCATTAATCTAATGACTTAATACAATAGTTAGAATTTTTTAAAACATATTTTTCGTAATATTACTTGTTAACAGCAACGTCAAAACAATTACACTAAGTATCAAAAATGGTAAATTAACGTCCATCAAAGCTCATAAAAAAGCTCTTATGTTTATTAAAAGCGTGAATTTAAATTTATTTAAAAACTTGAAGAAATATTTCGACTAACAAAAAATGTTGAAACCTAAAATTAGATGGAGATGATACTCCTGACTTAAAAGGAGACTTGAAGAGGGAACGACACCATTGCAGTAGGCATATATACCACACATTTGTCAACAAGCCTAGTTGAACCGAGTTTCAGCACCAGATTTGATATACATATACAACGAGCCCAAAACGAGCCTTTTTTTAATCATAGCTAATTTATTTTCTGCTTTGCTTTTTTCAGGGAATGATTATAAATCATATGATAAGAAACCTAGGTCTATACAATGCTTTACATAGACAGACTTAGTGATATCTCATGTTCATAACATAGCATGCACCACATAGTCTTTCTGAACGATTCCGCTATGTTCTGCATCTTTGCAAAAATTTGGCAAAATTAGAGCATCTTGGCTCCGTAATCTGATCCTTTAGACCAGGTAATGTGTGATGGTGTCCCTATAATATTACTTAAGCGCTCAAAGCTCAATAAATAATAACAAGATCTAAAATCCCAAAGCTCCACTGGATAGAGAAGTGTCCTTATATTTTTATTCATAATTCTCGCGCAATTGCAAATACGACTGAATTTGCACGCGGCGCGCCTGGGCAGATTATTTATAGAAAAGATAATAGTTGAGATTATTTGTTGCTCCTTTTGTGCGCTTTAGACTGCTTTATTATCTGAACACAAGGCATGAAAAGAATTTGAACATTTTCGCAAAAAATTTTAATTACAGCGAAAAAATTGATATTTTTATGTGTTCAAGCACATAAATAAAATCTATTACAAATTCTCACAATATCAGGTAAACATACTTACCCAAAAAAACCCAGATTCCCAAATTTCATTTACATGCTTGAAGAACCTTGTGAACCAAAGCGATTGTATCCATAGATACAATGGACTGTTTAGGGTTAAGTGAAAGAAAAACTATGTAAAAATAGAATTTATCGAGCTAAAATGAGGCTCATTGAAAGGTTTTATTTGGCGAGTCGAACAAGCCGAATCGAACCGAACCGAGTCGAGCCTACTACATCATCACAATAACTTTTTTTAACAGCAGGTTCGGCAAAGAAGATTTCAACATTAACATTGTCAAAATTGAAGACATATTCATTACTTTTAAAGTATTGCAATTTTACATCAATTGAACTTCGGAATTGTAGATTTGATATAAGCAAATAGAGTACAAATGACATATTTCACAGCTGTTGATGTAAAAATTTTGTCAACAGTATGCACATCTGTGATATAAATTTGGCACGTGACGAATATTTTAACAACTTCAAACTTCGCCTTCGACTTTGAAAGTTAATAACAAAAAAAGCAACGAATAAAATTTCTCATATTTAAAATTATAAAGACTTCTTTATTTGATATTTTCAACAGTTTTACACATTTTGATATTATGTATATAAGTTATTGCATTAATATACCACAGGTAGTTCTCAATGTTATGTTGCAAAACAAATTGTATTTTTGCTTCAACATTTGACTTCGACTTTGTGAAGGTTCTGAAGTCCTCCTCTTCGACCGTTGGTTTCGGAAATGTTGTATTATTACCTTTGTTAAGTCACGTGTACAAATCCAAACCTTTCTTCCGCACGTTTCTTTGAGCAATCATCCAAGATTTTTCATTGGTATCAACAGACAGCATAATACATTGGGAGTAAGATGATCTTGATATGTTTGAAATAGAATTCAATGATGCTCAATATGAATAGGGACCCAGTTTATGGCAGATGAAAACTTAACAAGATAATATTTGCCATAAGATAGAACTTCACTCTCGTAGTAATTTTCCTGACAAAATTTGATTTAAGAGGAATGAGTTTAAAATCAATCTTATCATGATTAAACTTACGTTGATCATATTTAATAAATTTCCTTAACTTTCTGGCATTAATAGAAATTCTATTCTATAAAATTTACAAAAAGAATTTGTTTATATGGCTTCATAATTCAGAACTACATACAAAATTGTTTCTTGTTAAAGTAGTGATATTTTGCTCAATAAAACACTTATTTGTTTAATCCTGAAATTTTGCACTTTCAGGTATTACATGAAAAAGAACGATCTATCGTAACTTCGCTAATTTTCAATGAAAAAGCTTTGATTTTGCATCTGAGAAATGTGGCCTGGGACTATATTGAAAGACTCAAGTGAAATGTTAGTGTTTCAGTTAAGGCAGTTAAACTGATATCTAAATACAGTAACAATATGCAAAATTAAGTTTATTAATACAGATAGACCTGTCAAATTGAATCTTTTTGTAAGGATCAACGTAGATATGTACAAACACACAAAATATCAGGCGTGGAAATTAAAGAGCAATCAAGACGAACAACAGGTCAAAAATTTTAATGCTAATAAGTTAAGGGAATAAAAAGTAGAGGTTCATAAATATGTTCCTAAATAAAGATATGAACCTGAACAGCAAGATAGAGGCAATCGATATCTTAATAATAAAGTGGGAACAATTTCAATGTCGATAGTCAATCACAAAGTTAGATACTAGTATATCAAGTGGTAGTTTGAGGATACCCATATTTATCATAAAGAACTATATCAAGCACTTTGCTGAACATTTATGCTTCGCAAATAATTATGACTTACGTATCTCTATTTATCCGACATGCTTAAAATTAAAAAGACGCGCACCACACCAATTTTTAAAAAAGTGACCTAAATGTTTGTTCAAAATATAGGCCTATAGCAGTAACTAGCCCATTTTCTAAGGAATTAGAATTACTTATCTGTAATCAAATGTACTCTTTTAAGTCAAATATTTGATATATCATCCCTAAAACAATTCGGATTTCGCGAACCGTTTAACACAACAGATGCATTATTATATTTTACCGAAAATATCCGTTGTTGCTTAAATGGCAATATTAACAGCAGCGCAGCTCTAATTGATCTTAGCAAGAGCTTTATGACACCGTGGATTTTAATATTTGGATTTGATAACTATTCACGAACATTAGATAATAGGTTTTTAAATAATAGACAGGAATGTGTCAAGATATGCTAATTTCTGATTATATTTTAACTGACAGAGGTGTGCCACAGGGTAGTTTCCTGTGAACGAAATGTTTAGCTTGTATTTGAATGATATATCCTATTTTCTGATGACAATTTTAGAATTGGAATCCAATAATATCAACTAGAAATCTGAAAGAAACCATAAGCACGGTTATTCAGTGATTCAAAGAATACAAGCTGACTATGAGTAAAATAAGACACAGTTCATTGCCTAAAGATTTAGTCAAAGACATTTGAATTAATATCGATGACACATCTTCTACTACACCAGCAGCATCTGTAATATATTTGGGTGCGGTCGTCAACATTTTGTAGATAAAAAGATTAAAGAATGGCGGCTGCCATAAGTTGTCTGAGACAAGCTTGAAATATCACACAGGAAAAATCAGCAGTTAATGCATTTGTTGTTAGCAATTATACATATGCTTTTACACATTTGAATACCCTAAGGAGAGAAAATATATAGTCTTCTAACTGGTCTATTAGTACAATGTACAGAATCAACAGACAACAAACAAGTGCAATTTTATTTCCAGAATTTAACGGTTCGTCGATTTTTGGGGTATGTCATACCCCATCCAATCCAACATTGAATGTGGTATTGCTCAAAGACTATTCACGTTAATACTAAGCCATTTTGTGACCTTTAATATTATTTTATAAGTAGTCACGTAAGTATGTTTTCACTCATTTGTTTTATTTTGCAAAATGATTACACAGTAATTGTCTTCTGGAAACTATTGGGATATGTGATACCCTACATAGATTTCTAGTAGATTTTTCATCTTATATATTACTCAGTTTCTAACCGATTTTTCTTCGAATGTATTACTCAGTCTTTCATATACCGAGTTTTTTCGAATATGCAAGGCAAAAATACATTTTATAAATTACTGTTTAAGCATGTCTTGGTAAAAGCCATTATGTAGATACATACACTACATCTGTTAATTATTTGATCTTACAATGTATCTTATGAAACCATATATTGGAACATGACGACAATTAGTATACTAGTGTGTCATTGGTAAGAAGTTCTAAAAAGAACAACAAGTTACCCTTTGCCGAATGCAAATCAAAATGTTCTAGAAAGATTAGTTCAAAGAAAATTCAGGAATAATTATAATTGATCTATGAAGAAACCACCAAATTTAATTTGTGAACAATGGACTTTACTTGCAGTTTTTTTGGTTGCGGTATGTCATACCCCAATGGCAGATAACGCAATAATTGTTTCGTGTCAGACTAACCGTTAACAAAGTTTCACAGTTAATAACATATCAGGAGGAAATAGCTTTGTGAAAGTTTTCATTAAACATAATACAAAAGCTCATACATGTATTAACAAGGTACAAATTAAAAACAAATTCTGCAAAAATACATTTACTATCACTTGCTCTATGTGGAATGAACTTCCATTTAACACTCGCAAAAATATTAAGGTTATTTAGAAAGTTGCTAAAACACAATTTACTTGGGAAACAACCAATATTTTCTAGCAATATTTGTTATTTTTTATGGTAAATATGCGTTTTTTAATATCTATACATTGTAAATTTGCAGCCTAGTTGTAGTATTTGGTATATGCATGGAAGGATATATATATATA
>CABFPE010000113.1:224269-236891 GCA_900660155.1 Hofstenia miamia | reverse complement strand
TATATATATATATACATTCATTTTAGTATATAACACTTATTGATGCATTTCAACCACTTATGGGCCATCATCAGAATACAATATAGCAGCAAGTAAGTTTACAAAATTACTACACTAAATGCTTAAAATACTGTAGATGCAAAATTAAATAAAACAGATAAGTTCGTTTGGAGCTTCTAGTGTAGTTTTCTTATTGCTGCACACAGAACAACTACGTTCAACTTTTTTACAAAAATGCATCACTCATAAAATTATACCGAAGTTCGTAACGCTGTGAATTCTCAGTCATAACAAACGAACTTATCTATTATAATTTATGTATACATATATAATTCTTTAAGCATTTAGTGTAGTAGTGTCCATAAGTTGTTGAAATGAATCAATAAGTGCTCATGGACTAAAGGATTAGAGATGCTTTAAATTAGAGTTATCAACAATTTTCTAAATATATTCTAGTGATTTTTACAAGGTAGAATACAATTTTTCTAATGAATAAAATTTAAATCTGAATATTAATCATAGTACACCAAATTAGCTTTTTATCTCAATCAATTTATGGGCTGTCATGCAAACCTCACGTTATGAAGCATATGAGGCTTATTTTCTTAAACAATGTAGTAAAGGAAGTAATAAATGATATATCATGTGTGCTTTTTCGTTTGAAGCAACCTGAAAGCAAAAGATAGAGTAATTGGCCACAGAATTCTAATTCTAAAATATTGTCAATTTCTACGATTGAATTTGATAATTTTTATGAATATGAATATGTGGATAGCTTATCAAATTGTATAATTTTAGTATTGCCAAGTCAAATTCTTTTACACAATTTGTGGATGACAACTATTAAAGTAGAAAAATTAAAATTGGACAGTGATGTCAGTTAGAGTCTACTCTTCAATAATATTTTATAACCTAAATTCAAAAATAGTATTTTTAGATTTCCTTCACAGCTCTAATTATATAACATTCAAACAAAGTAACCTTCCTTTTTATTGTAATGCCATATGTGCAAGTATTTTTGCACGGTTTCGTCTGTCATAAATTTAAGAAATATAATTTTAGATATATATATATATATATATATATATATATATATTATTATTAAAGATATCTTCCTTGATTGATGGCCAAAAAATCATTTTTATCTGTAATCTTTTGATTATTCACCTATATTTTCAATCAAATTGAGGTCCAGAGATTTAGCTGAATAGTTTGGCAGAAATATAATTCCTTCTTTTTCCATAACTTCCTAGGACTTATGACATTCAAAACTTCAGGCTGTTGGGCACACATATTCGCCTTTAGATATTTTGATAACCCCAGAGCCAAAAATCACATTGGTTTAAATCGGGGTTTTGTGGAGACCACAAGAAATCAAAGACGAGGAACCTTAGCTTGCCCTCTGTCTGCGTAAATGGATTACCAAGTCTTTTGTTGACACATAAATTAAAATTTTTAGCAAACTTTGATAGGTATTATGTAGATACTATAAATAGATTAAAGTCTTAAGTTTTAATTTTTTCTTACAAAACTATATTATTTAATACTATTGAGAAAAATTACAAATATATAAAAATATTAGTTTACAAAGGAAACCATCTAAAATCAACTGTACAAAAATTTAATAATTTCAAAAGAAATAGAATTAATAAACAAAAAACACAAATAAGTTTTAATTGGTTGCAACTTTTCATTGAATATTCATCTCTTGACATATATGCAGTGTTGTTCAATTTATTTGAATAAATAAGCGCAATGATCTAGTTAACTTAGTGAAACTGCCATGAATAGAATTCTGTTGTGTTATCTAAATATCAATTATTTAAAGAAGAATAATCATTTAATGACTTATGCCAGGAATCTTAATGTTGATATGGTCGTAATTTTCTTGCAAGAATTTTGAAGAAAAACAAAAGAAATATGTAATTTGACGCCAATAGCAGAAGGTGGTAAGCCCTATAAACCGAAAATTGTCAAATTCCGAAATCAAATATAACAGCAAACTTTGCGGTGATCGAGTGCAAATAGCACCCACAAAAATATCAAAGTTTACAAAGAAGTCAACCTACACGTTAACAAGAGAATTTCAAATCAGTTTGCAGAATTTCTTAAGAGGGGGGGGGGTAGGAATACTGCAATTTTGGTTGAGATTTACCCAATGCAATAACTTTTATATTTTCTTTTGATTTAATCCAAAAATGTTTATGCACAATCTTAAATATGCCCCTTATCAAAACTTTGCAGGTGTTTTGGATACAATATTTTATAAGCAATGCCAATTTCATAGCGGCAGTGTGCGGCGGTATTTCTTAAGTTAAGTTTAAAATCGCGGTGCATGTTCTTGTTAAGTTAAGGTTTACCTTAACGGCAATGTGCGACGAGCAAGAGGAGGCCGCACACTACTAAGTTAAGGTTTGTAAACAATCTCATAATAGCAAAAACATGACGTCTGCCTACTTTGAACCCACAAATCATGGATCTCTTGTGCTACGATACAAAGACCCATGCACAAATGTTTGATTTTGATAGGCATTTCGCATTTGTTAGTTTTGTTGATAAATAGTATTCACAAATATTTAATAAATTTAGTTGAAAATGTACACTAGATCAGTAGGTACATATAAAACTTTCATACCAAATTATATTTGAAAGTTAAATTTAAGCATAAAACATATTTGTTCAGAACAAATACTAGTTAAACGCAAATCTCAAGCGGATATTTACATCGTATATATTGTATCTTGATTTAATATTTTTGTTTTAACTATATGTTTCTTGAGAAAAATAATTATTTTGATTTAATCCATATAGTTTAGACGGCTTGGCTTAGATTTTGCCAAATGTTCAGTAATTATTCAATATTTTACTGTTTAACTTTTTTGGACTTTCCTCTAGCTTGTACATGAATTGCCTATGGGTAGTGAATTTTGATTAATATTGTCAATTTGGATGTTGATTAACAAATGTGTTTTATACTTAATACAATTTACGAATATGAAACTTTGATATGGTTTAACCTGCAATAAGCACATGACATAAAAACTGAATTTATATGCTATTGTATAACTTAATAATGAGGCTTAATATATTAATTAACTTTTAATCTTGTTCGCAATTTATCTCCAAAATTTTTTATATAACACAGGGTTCGGAATCATGTATATAAATTAATTAATCATTTAAATGATTTTGCCATTCTACATATTCGATATATATATATATATATATATATATATATTTGTTAAAAATTTCTATTTATCAAAATGTTTACTTCATGAAATAATGTCATTCTACTTAAACAAAGTGCAAAATAGACTAATTTTATTCAAAGCGAACGTATATTCTAAAACCTTTACGTTTTAAAACAATATTTGCAATTCTAGCGTGAATGAAACCTTGTTGTTTTAAGCAATGAAATCACTGGTTTCCTCTAATCATATTGTTTTTATTAAATGCGGGCATATCTTATTGACGCTACTCATTTACAATACAATTGTAACCTGATTGGTACGTTAATTTCCAGTGTTTGTTTATGCCAATTTATTAATGCATTTACAAATTCCATCTAAATATTGTCAAAATCAGTAAAAAAAAACCCTAACTTAATGAAACCATCGCACACTGCCATTGAGGTAAACTTAACTTAACTCTAGAAAAACATTAAGGTTCACATTGCAGTTAGCCTTAACTTAAGAATTTCCGTGGCACACTGCCATTAGGGCTTAAGTTAAGATTACCTTAATGGCAGTGTGTGACGGGATCAGCTGAGCTTAACTTAGCAATTAACTTTACTCAATGGCAGTGTGCAATGGGGGTTAGATTCTTGTGGTTGTTACTGGTGTTCTGGCCGTCTACAAATCACCCAAGAAATTATTTAACACCCCAAAAATATAAACATATTTAAAAATAAGGATTTGAAAAGCTTCTAAATATATCACCAATATGTGTTGCCTTTGATCAATTTTGAAATTTCGTCTACTATTTATGGCCGTTTCAGATTATATTTTTCAATATATTTATGCTTCCAGTATGTTCTTTTATTCATCTATTAACAAATATATATTTTATTACATTTTCGAGATTTCCTCTAACTCAATGCTAAATCAATAAATTACCATTGATAAAACATCTTGGGAGTTTTAGGAAAGTTATTACGTCTTTCATGATGCCACAATTGCATTTAGGAAACCCTAATAATGGCATTTGGGAAACCCTAATGACCACTTTTCTGGAGTGTTGAATTTTAAATGTTTTTTTTGTATTGGGCTATGCAATTGAATCTTTCATATATTGATAGGGTCTTGATAGAATTAAACAATAAAGATGACAAATTCACTGGAATAATTAAGCTTTTGAACATAAAGCATCTATGCCAAGTATATAACTATAATACTTTTACATGTTTGCAGATGTAGAGCAAAATTTCAATGTCCAAATTAGATTATATATATATATATATAATAAAAATTAAAACTAGAAAACTTTAAAAGGATAATATCACAATATTGTTAAAAGTGGAAAATTTGTTGTATTTGATAGACATGACAAATGCTAATCAATTGAAGTCATGTTGGAGGAATGTTGGAAGCTCTAAAATAATATTAGTCCACACAATATCATCATAGAACACTCTAAACTCAATGATAAGTTAGTCAATTTAGATATAATAAAGGCAGACAATTCAAGATTAGAATTAAAATTTGAAAAATCAATTCAAATTAGTGATGGTGACAGACTTTTTTATAGCTCAATGAATACAGAGAATGGTTGCATATCATTAGAATTTGAAAATGTGAATGATCAAGAAATTGATAAAATTTCCTCTTTACTAATCTGTGATTTGTAGTCAGTACAAATATTAATATATATAGAAGTATTAGATGTTCTAGCAGAATAAGTTGACCACTGGACCACTACAGAGAATGATGTTTCACATAAAGAAATTTGAGAGCATAATAACAAAGAAATAATTTGGCATTAAAAGTAAAAGATTCCCTGGGGGAAATGTATTAAAATGTGTGCATACATATTTTTTATTTTTTTAATATGTAAATCCCCCTCAAAATTTTAGTTGATTGGAATGTGTAATAGTTTGATGTTAAATTCATTTTGTGAAAATAAATTCTAATAAATTTTATTTTTATATATATTGTAAATTAAATCTGCAACAGCTTGACTAAAACTAAATTATTACTTTTTGAGAAAATTCGAATAGAATTTATAATAAGGAAAACAAGTGCAACAGTCTCAGCTTACTTGTATGTAAATGAGAAACACTCTTTTGTTAATAGAAAACTTTAACTACATAGCTTTGTGTTTATATTTTCTATTTATTATTGTTATTACTACAATGGTAATAGATTAGGTTCTAATAAGAATTGAGAATCACACTGCTGTGGATGTATACTATTTTTTAGGCTATCCATTCCATAAATTAAGTTACACTAACTATATAGTTGAGACTTCCTCTTGTTTTGCATAGACAATTTTTCAATGCAATGATACAATGCCATTTGGCTTTGAATGAATATGTGTAAATTATTTACTGTACAAGACCTGGGAAGTATGAACAAAAGAGTATCACCACCATGTTTTCCTGATGGTCAGCTGGCATCATCATGACCTGATTTCATAATATCATCAAAAGTGTTGCCTAGATTCAATTGAAAGTTGTTATTGTTATAAAACTGAGAGTATTTTCTTATGTCACAGTTTCAAATAAATGTTTACTTGCAGATTTGCAGTTATCAACAACATTGTGACCCTTGACCAAGTGGCTACTCATGAGCACTCTTGAGTACTAGTTAATTGCCTGCTCATTGAAAAAAAATATAAAAAATACTTAGAAACTAATCATGTAAAATTGTATTGCAAAAAGCTTAAGTTATCAAAAGTATAACATAAAACACTCTTGAAGGAAGTAAATTTTTTGTATTTTACATAGTATATTATTTTATTGTCCTATATATTACAAAATAATATTTGAACATAATTAATAGGTATTATCTGTTAAGCTATAGGAATTCTAAGATCACAAGTTTATTCTGCATTTTGTTTACATAAACTCATTGAACATGTCAGAATAACATTTAAATAATTAAAAGAGACATGCTATCAAACATAGTAAATTTGTTGATCATTGAATCAAATTAGTCTGTAAGGTTATTTAATACTGCTCTCTTAACCTCAAGACAGTTGCAATAACAACCAAAAAGGTCTTCAACATTAGTCCACACTACATCCCCCTTACTTTGCTGTTGTTGAGCAACAAAGTGTTTTTGACCAATTAAATTAGTACACTATCTTTTTAATGTAATGGCTTTTAGACACAGATTTTTGACCATGTGCTTTATGAAGTCATGCAGATTATTGTTGCCCAAAAATTCTACACTAATAGATTTATTTAATGAGTAGAAATAACAAAAATACATTTCTATGTTTACTCAGTTGAAAATATTTGCCTAAAAAACTTTCTAATATTTAATGTCCTATAAAAATGCTGTGCCTCATACACACCTTTTCAATCATTATCTGATTTGAGATATTTGGTATTCATTTTGAAAAATGGGGCATACTTTTTAAGCACTAACCAGTTTAGACTGTGACAAAATTATGACACATATTTGTGTTCTTTTCTATAGGGCTATCTGTGTGTACAAGGGTAGAATTTGCATTAGGGCCTCAAGTTCTGTGGATTGTTGGTTTTATATGTGATGTACATTGCAGATAACAAAATTTAGACTTAAAGATTAAATTTTTTCTTAAAAGTTATTGAAATGTTAATATAGCTTAATGTTATGAATGTATGAATGTAATCCTTATGAGTAGTGTCATCCTTACATTGATATCTGATGAATGTGTGTCTTCTTCCATTATCTGTGCTTCAGGATAAAAGAATGTATGAACTTATTAAAATATATTGAAGTGTTAACAATTTCTTCCATCATGAGTGGAGGATCAGAGATGCTTGCTACATCACAATAATGATTNGTTATGAATGTATGAATGTAATCCTTATGAGTAGTGTCATCCTTGCATTGATATCTGATGAATGTGTGTCTTCTTCCATTATCTGTGCTTCAGGATAAAAGAATGTATGAACTCATTAAAATATATTGAAGTGTTAACAATTTCTTCCATCATGAGTGGAGGATCAGAGATGCTTGCTACATCACAATAATGATTTCCAGACATTAGAGATATCATAGTATTGAAGTGTCTCCTAAATCAGGTGCAACACATGAGTTCACCAATCCCTGAAATTAGAATAAGGGTATAGTTGGGAAGTTGATTTGACATATTGTAATTGCTCTTTGATAGTTTTCCCATTTCTGTAGATATGTTTAAGTGGGACATGATTATCTGCAACAAGTCAAGGTGCATTGTCCTCATATGTATTTGAGCTTACTTTGTTTGTAGTGAACAGTGTTTAGAGTTTCAATAAGGTCTCTAAGATTACATATGTATTGCTTGTGTAGCATCTGCTACCAAGCTTTAACAGAGAGTAAATTATTCTTTTAAATTATTGTTCCTCATTATATGCAGGTAGGGATGTACTGATGTTAACTTTGTCATACTCCAACATGAGATACACTATCATTAACCTTTGATAACCTTAAAGTAACTCAATACTGTTTAGGTATACTACTGTCACAGTTCCTCTCTGTGATTTGACTATGGCCTCTGGCTGACTCTGATCTCTGAATCAATCCACATGTCCCTCCATCATTAAATTGAGTAGTTCCAAGTCTCAACTCATCAAAGTACTTATGTGTTCCCTATCCTAACTCAGTGCAGCTCTCAAGGCTGTTTGTAACTGACATAAACTTAATTTGTAGTGTGTAGTTATGGTACTTCACAACCTGGCAATGTCACTAACTGCTTAATAAATATTACTTCTGCAATTACTGAAAACTATTGGCTTTAATTAATATAGTTAGATAAAGTAAATAATTACTTACAGCTTCCTACCTTACATTTAAATAACAGTACATGCTTGGTATATTTATCAGTCTATTTATAGGTCAACTAATTTGAGAGTATAATATAGATATAACCTACTATAGGCTATCCAGCCTTATCTCTGATATCAATTATTTAATACATGCAAACAAATGAATCAATAGTCAGCCAAACAGAAAAACTCCTATTTGTAGACTTAACCTAAAAGCAGGTTCATGGCTTGGATCAAGNCCTCTCTGTGATTTGACTATGGCCTCTGGCTGACTCTGATCTCTGAATCAATCCACATGTCCCTCCATCATTAAATTGAGTAGTTCCAAGTCTCAACTCATCAAAGTACTTATGTGTTCCCTATCCTAACTCAGTGCAGCTCTCAAGACTGTTTGTAACTGACTTAAACTCAATTTGTAGTATTTCACAACCTGGCAATGTCACTAGCTGCTTAATAAATATTACTTCTGCCATTACCAAAAACTATTGGCTTTAATTAATATAGTTAGATAAAGTAAATAATTACTTGCAGCTTCCTACCTTACATTTAAATATAGGTTACCTAATTTCATAGTATAATATAGATATAGCCTATGATAGGCCATCCAGCCTTTTCTCTGACATCAATTATTTAATACATGCAAATGAGTGAATCAATAGTCAGCTAAACAGAGAAAAACACCTATTTGTAGACCTAACCTAAATGCAGGTTCATGGTTTGGATCAAGGACCCTTGAGTTGCTCCTCATATGTGCCCAAGCCACTACTACTGCATTTACCCTTTAGCTTGACATGATTGATAGATATGCAAACCAAATAAAATCTAAAGATAAGATTTTCAAAGAATTTACTTCAACAGTTTCCAAATGAATTTCAGCTCTATTTATACTCTAATTCAAAAAGTACCTGTTGTTCAAAATTTTGTAGAATCATGCCAACTCGCTGTGATGGCAATACTTAGAGAAAANCAAACAAATGAATCAATAGTCAGCCAAACAGAAAAACTCCTATTTGTAGACTTAACCTAAAAGCAGGTTCATGGCTTGGATCAAGGACCCTCAAATCACTCCTGATGTGCAACTAAACCACTACTACTGCATTTACCATTTAGCTGGACATGATTTATAGATAAGCAAACTGAATGACATCTAAAGATAAGATTTTCAAAGAATTTACTTCAACAGTTTCCAATTTTCATTTCAGCTCTATTTATACTCTAATTCCAAAAGTACCTGTTGTTTGAAATTTGAATTTAATTCATCTGCCAAAATGGCTAATTTGCTATTTTATTTCTTAGTTGCATTTACAAAAATAATGATGATAAATAAACTTAAATTGTTTCTAATCAATAAATCATAATTTGATCTTAATACTGACTAATCCTTTGATCTTCTCTTCTTTAGCAGCATTATTCTTTGGATTATGCTACACTTGTTATCTGTTAGTGAGATATTTACTGATCTTTTTCCTGTTTTGTGAGCACCATTCTGGTTGTATAAGAGCAGTGTGTATAAACAGTAGTTGTTTTCAGATTTGATACATTCTTTAAGAAACAAGTTTACAGTAGGTGTGATCTCAATCCAGGCAATTCTTATGGAAAAAGGATAGTTCAACTGTCCATGAACTATGTGCTCCCATAGGGAATCAGAACATAGGTGTGGGTGGAAACATTCCAAATTTGTTTCAGAAATTTGTATTTTCAAATTGGTGCATTTTATGTTGAATACTAATATTGAATGTGGCTTTAGCATACCTTCAATATCAGTTTTAGACAAACACTTGGTAAATAGGATTTTCATCATTGATAGAGAGTCTGTGTCCTTAAATACTGTGACTTGTTGTTCTAGAATAGTGGCATTGGTTGGCTCAATTTTTGTTACACAAGTAAGATAGTTTGAGGCATCTGTTTTTAACCATTGAATTTTTGCAGAACTAAAGTTGACAACCAATTTTTGATGTTATTTTCTTCAATTTGTATCTGATGTTGAGGCATTGGTATAATTGCCATTGATGTAAGATTTGCTTCATAAGCTTCCAATTGTTTTGGAGACTACTGTCTACATTCAAGGATTTCAATAGGCATATTGTAGCATAATCCAAAGCATAATGTTGCTAAAGAAGAAAGAAGATCAGATGATTAGTCAAAACTAAGATCAAATTATGATTTTTGATTAAAAAACAATTTAAGTTTAATTATCACATTATCTTTGTAAATGCAAACAAGTATTAAGCTAAATAGTAAATGCAGTAGTAGTGGTTTGGGCAGATATGAAGAGCAACTCAAGGGTCCTTGATCCAAACCATGAACCTGCATTTAGGTTAGGTATATGATTAGGAGTTTTTCTCTGTTTACATGCATCTAATAATTAATATCAGTAAAAGGGCTTGATAGCCTACTGTAGGTTATACATATTTTATCTTACATACTTAGGTGACCTATAATAGACTGATAAATAGACTGAGCATGTATTATCATTAATTAAATATAATGTAGGAAGCTGCAAGTTATTATGTAACTTATTTTAATTAACTTATCTAAAGCCAATAGTTTTCAGTAATGGCTAAAGTAATAATTATTAAGTAGCTAGTGACATTGCAAGGTTGTGAATTATTCTGAACACACATCACAAATTGAGTTTAAGTCAGTTACAAATAGCATTGAGAACTGCACTGAGTTAGGATAGGGAACACATAAGAACATCATTGAGCCAAGGCTTGGAACCACTTAATCAGTAATGGAAACACATGTGAAGTGATTCAGAGATCAGAGTCAGCCAGAAGCCATAGCCAGATCATGGAGCAGAACTGTGATGGCAGTGTACCTAAATAGTATCCAGTTACTTTAGTTAAGTGAAGATTAACTAAACATATACAGTATCAGAGTAAAGAGTTAACATACATACATCCCTACCTGCTTACAATGAAGAACAATAATTTAAAAGAATAATTTAATCTATGTTGATGCTTGGTAGCTGATGCTACACAAGATTTTGATCATAGAAATGAAATTGGTGCTGAAATCTACAAACTGGAATTTTAGTTTAGATAACTTTTTATACTAAAACCACAAAGCTTTAGTGTACTTGGATTGCAAGATTTTTGAAAATCCACTCATACACTAATACACAATGATCTCTTTTCTACACAGAATATGCCCACAACACAGACTGATGGTTGTCAAACATTTTGCTATTGACATACTTTTACAAGCACAATTCTACAAACTTATTGCAGACAAATGAGCTCTGTCTTAATAACAAATATACATGGCTCTTTCACCTTTAGTCAGTCAGTAAACATACTCAACAAAGTTAACAACATTTGGAGTGCAATCAAATGTGATCACCCTACAGACAATACATACCTGCTATCTCCATTCAGTTGCCTTCAAAAACATTCCACCATTCAGTAGAACATCTCTTAACAAATATTCAACAGTCCCTCAATGTAAAGCTTTCTTTGAGGAGCCATGCACTCTTGACTACAACACTAAATCAGCATTATGGTTAATCTCAATTTATCTTATAGAGGATTCATCAGTTACATCTCCTATCTCACATCAGACTTATTAGCATCTCTGTAAATGCTAATCCTAGGAGTTAGCCATTGTTCCTATCTCAGCTAAGCTGAAAAATTAGCTTCTTTACAGTACCTCACTTTAGGAAAAAATACTAAATCAACAAATCTATTTGAAAATTTCTACTCTTGAATAATAAACAAAGAAAACCCACTCAGCACACTACCCATCATGGTCACTAGCAACAAGTTGGCTAACACTTATGACAATGTGCATTTAGTATCAGATACTCTCAAAAAATACATGTGAGGCACAACATGTGCTATGAAACTAAGCTCCTTACTAGATAATACTGTTCCACTTTCATCATTGCACCTACAGCATAGAATTCCCCACTCAACAGAAGCATACTACAATAAATCACAGAATTGTCTACTTGTTATAAAAAATGAAATATTATTTAACTATCACAAACACAGATACCTGGAATGTTCTTACAATCAGTTAACTACAACTATCAAATACAAAAAGGATGGATGTCAACATATTGTAGCATCTGCTACCAAGTGTTAACTGAGATTAAATTATTCTTTTAAATTATTGTTCTTTGTTTTAAGCAGGTAGGGATGAACGTATGTTAACTCTTTACTCTGATACTATGTATGTTTAGTTAATCCTCACTTAACTAGAGTAACTGGATACTGTTTAGGTATACTGCCATCACAGTTCTGCTCCATGATCTGGCTATAGCCTCTGGCTGACTCTGATTTCTGAATCAATTCACATGGGTTTCCATCACTGATTAAGTGGTTCCAAGCCTCAGCTCAATGATGTTCTTATGTGTTCCTTGTCCTAACTCAGTGCAGTTCTCAATGCTATTTGTAATGATTTAAACTTAATTTGTAATGTTTGTTCAAAATACTTTGCAACCTTGTAATGTGACTAGCTGCTTAATAATTATTACTTTAGCCATTACTGAAAACTATTGGCTTTAGATAAGTTAATTAAAATAAGTTACATAATAACTTGCAGCTTCCTACTTTATATTTAATTAATGATAATACATGCTCAGTCTATTTATCAGTCTATTATAGGTCACCTAAGTATGTAAGATAAAATATGTATAACCTACAGTAGGCTATCAAGCCCTTT
>CABFPE010000113.1:206707-219421 GCA_900660155.1 Hofstenia miamia | reverse complement strand
TTATGCTTTTATGCTTTGGATTATGCTACACTTGTGTAATTTTGTGCACTTTAGCTAATTGCTAAGTAAGAGAATATTTATCCAACAATTTATAATCACTAAGTTCTTCAGTTTTAAGAATTAAATAACTAGAATATTTTCCAAAGAGATTAATTTCCAGTTGTAATACAAGATTGTCATTATATGTGAGTAGTCTGTGCACCTTAATGAAGTGGAACACAGAGTTGAAGCAAGTATGGACAGTGCTGTGCAAGTATGACTGGTTAATATCTTCTTACATTGTTTGGTTGTAGAAAATCAGAGTATTTACAGCTGGGTGATGTTTGTGTCAATCAAGAATGGCATAGTTGAACAACTAACTTTATGGTGAACTGAACAGTGTCTATTTGTTTGTTGATAACAGCTTTGGTATCAGATGAGATACCAGATTGAATGATAAAACAGGCATAGTAGGTTGCAACAAAATACATATTGTTCCAGTGATCATTGAGCTGAGGCAGATCTCTGACTTGAAGCTGATGATAGGAGGGGACATAATTGGTTGCAACATTTTTAGATTGTGATAAAACAATTTGTTGTAACACTGTCTCTTCTGGTACAGTTGTTTGTAAAGTTTGTGAAGCAAATAGAGTAATTTCAGTGCCCTTATCAGACCCATCTGTGAATTGACTACCAAAGCTGTACAATGGGAAGGAACTCAGTAAGGTTGAGTGACTTGAACAATCTCCACTCTCTATGCTGTGCCATGGTGAGGAGGAGGTTCAATACACCAACATGTGTGATAGCTGAATGTAATTGGAAGGTAGTTTCCACTGACAACTGACCTGTCATTCAAATGCAAGTGTGGACTCCTAGTGTGGTGTGGGTATTTAATTTGAAATCTGCAATTAAATATTTGATCCAGTAGCTTGCTATTACTGATGGAGTATTGTGATAGAGTTTTTTTCTTCTGAATTTGAACCAAAGAAAGAATTTATGTGAGCATCTCAGTTATTGGGATTGCATGGGCCATTTAATTGTTGTGATCAAGGACTTTGGTGATTTTATGCAGATCTGACCAGTAAGTAGCTAACATTTTGGTTTGTTTATTACACTGGTATCTCAAAATTTTGCAATTTCTTTAAATTTTAACATTGTGTAGTACTCATCAAACTAAGCTTTTTACCAAGTTTTTAAAAAATTTATCCTCTATAAAAAAGATATTGACATTAAAAAAATTAATGTATTATTCAAAAAAATTAAATAAGGAAGCAATTGTAATATTCATTGTAGGCATTAATAAATGAGCAACTTATTTTCAACAACAAAAAAATCATTTTAATTATATATTAGTCACAATCAGACAACATTTTTATTTTCATGTGACTCATTGTGCTACTATTCTCCAGTCACATAATGAGAAATGTAGTTAGTGCTTTGTTCTAAAGGCAAACAAAGTATAAGATACAAATGTATAGATGCTGTTGCTTATTATTTCATTTTTATAAAGCAAATCCTGATTCTTTTTGCTTTGGTTGTGCTTGGTTTATCCAAGGTAAAAAATGCAATTTTTGCACAGAATTCAAAAAAGGTATTGGGATGTGTTTAAATCATCACCTATAGATTGTGAGAAAAGTTTTGCCCCATCATTTATTTGTTCCACTTGTTAAAGGAGTTTTTATCACAAATCTAGAAGTTACTTCAAATTTAATTGACCAGCTATTTGGACAGAATGTGCTAGTTACAGCTTCAGAGAATGCTACTTTTGCTCAATTGCCAAAACACCTTTCAATAAAAGTGTCAAGTATTTCAACTGTACCAATTGCAAAATTCCAAGAGTTGATTCTTTGACTAGTCAGACACTTGATCAGGAAAATCCTTCAAAACCAGACAGCTCCACTGATAATATTATTTTTGACAATTCTGATGATGTTTTATGGCAAATGGAGGCTGATCACAACATTTTTTATTGGAATGAAGACTTCTTAATGATTTCTGTAAAGAACTAAAATTAAGTAAGATCATGCTAAAGAAATGTCTAAAGATATTAAGAACTCACTCTGGAATAAAAGAAAACCTGAAAACAGTAGGAATTGTTTATTCCTCTCAAGAATGGTGTTTGTTTATTTGTTCAAACTTAATCATTCTTAAAGCAATTATCATGAAAAAAAATAACCAATATCCTTACATTCCAATATGTTGGGTTTGTATAAAAGAAGAAAGGTCATCAGACAAAAAAATTATATCTCTTCTAAATTATCAAGTCCATCAATGGCCAGTAATGTGTGATTTGAAAATGCTCAATTTTCTAACAGGCTTAAAGGATGGATATTATTTCTTTTTTTTGTTTCTTTAATTCAAGTAACAGCCAAATTGATTTTCAACCAGACCTTAAATGGCTGAACCATCATGAATTATATGGCATACTGTTAATTCCTTTTGAAAAATATCATTTATTGTACTCCATTTAAAACTCACTCTATTTCAAGTCCTTGTTAAGAATTTGTACAAGGAAAGTGCATGCTTCCCATATTGGAGAAGGAAATTCTCAAAAAAGCAATGCAAAACTAGAAAAGGGTGTTTCAATGGACCAGAAATCAGAAGTCTATTTAATGATGAACAATTACACCTTCCCATGGATCCACTACAGCATGGGATTCATTCTGTTCTGTTGTTTCAGGCGCCTTTGGTCAAAATGTCTGTTTTGACTGGAAAGAAAGAATAAATCATTTGATATATACTTACAAAAATCTTAGTGTGTAGTGAATGACAATAAAGATGCATCTGTCTTTAAGTATCAAGAACAATTTTCAAAATATATTGGCTCTTTTTCTGAAGAGCATAGTAAAAGAATGAATCAACAAATGATAAGTTTTGAGCTGCACTTTGATGTGTGATTATATTTGGTCTTCAAAATGAATTAGTCTGTTACTTAATAATGATTAAATTTATTATGCAACACATACATGCACCTATAATTTATTACACTGTGATAATATTATGCCATTGGTTAGCATGAATGCATGGTAACAACATGCTATTATTTAGTGAGCTGAGAAATAACAATAAAAATGAGATGTTTATTCTTTATTGAGATAGAAAATAAAATGTGAGACATCTAAGGTAGCACCATTCACTAAGGTTAAGCACTTCTCCTTTTTGCCAGCACTTTGGCTGGAAACCATACAAATTGGTCATCTTGGAATTTACCTAAAAAGTTTTAGTTACTTGGATAAATTACCAATGTTTGTTTTAATAATTCTATTTAATGGAATCAGGGCTGTTCCTATGAGGTCACTCTTTCAACCTTCTGCAGTGTCAATGAGTTAGCTAGTGTAATTATAATTCTAGCCCATGATTCTACATGGTGACCATGACAGGACTCATGATGTGATCCTGAACAACTATGTTACTGCCACTGGTTATTTGATGATTTTAACTTGTTTTGTTTGTTGTTACTTTTTTAAGTTGTATATTTGTGATTTCTATAATCTGTGTGTTTTGTTAGTAGTTGGGGAAGTGCTCCCAACTGTAAATTTTCTAGTTATTTGGAAAGTATATTTTTCTTATTTAGTTATGGATTCTAATCATACAGTTGTTTATTCTCTTCATTTTGAGACTCCTCCCCCTCAGAGTGTCCCCTGTACAAGTGGTGGTAGCCTGGACATTACCCCTTGTATCATTTGATCAATTTTTAATTTATCTTTACCTACTTCCCATAGTCAGGTGACTCAGAGAAATGATCGTCAAATTTTGAGTACTCAGAACACTTCACCAATTCCAGTTTGTCCATATAGCAGTGGGTTTAGTCATTCCAGTCAACCTACACCACATTTTGATGCTCATCAAATGGAAATTGAACACTTGAAAGATGCCTTATCTCAGCAGGTTGCATTGTGAATAGAAAGTGAATGCCATGTTGAGTCCCTCTAAGCAGAGCTCAACACTTAACATGTGGCTTATCAAAGGATAGAAAGACAAATGTTGGAATCCACCTTTGCCTTAGAGCTCCAGATACAGGAATTAAAAAATGCTGCTGCTAATCAAGATGAGATTAATTCACCCAAGCATATGTCTGATAGTTACATTAACTATGCTGCACTGGATGAGGCATTGGAAGAGCTTGCTGAAAGAATTACCCATCAGTTTGCTCAGATGGTTCAATCAGGAATTGTGCATAATCCCATAAATGCACATTTTCCCACTGAGATAGATGCAACACCTCTGAATTCTGCCTTTTTGTGTACATCATCACCTAATTGTCACCCTATGTTTGCACAGTCTACAATGACTAATGTATCCACCCTAGCAACTGTAGCTACTCCTCAAGCCTGTTATCTTTCATCTATTACTGATCCAGTTAACACAACTGTTGTACCTATGATTAATGAGCATGTCAGTGATGTAAGCCTGACTCATGTTCAGCCAAATAGTCAACCACAAGATTGGAAATCAATCCTTTCTGCTGAATTGAGTGGGGGACTACAAGTTTTCAGCAAGCACTCTGTACTTTCTAAATTTACCAGGCAAATTGATGCTGTGTCTCAGTCATTCAACCACATAACCCAAGTAGAAAGGCTGTTTTGATTAAGTAGTTTATCTGTTCAGTACTCTCACCACAATCTATTTTCATACATTTGTCAGGGTTTCCTCCCTCAATCTGAAATCAATTAGAAGTAAAATGTGATCTGGAAGAAAACTTGCATGAGATTATTAGGAAGGCTATTACTGTTGTCTATATGATACTAACTCAAATCATATCAATAAAGATGTTACTGATTTAACTGGATTTAAAACTAAACCTGATTTAAGTAAGCCTAAGAAAACTTTCTTTAAGAAAGACTTGGATATGACATCTGTTCAATGCTTTCAATGTGGAGAGAAAGGTCATCTGAAATCAAATTGTCATGTGAAAATACAGTTGATCACTGATGGAGAGGGATTTATTCTGGAGGAGCCTGAATTGCCTGAATCCTCTATGGAGAATTTAGTTGATCTTACAGATGATGAGTTGATACCTTTGCAGAATTTAAATTAAATGGAGCACTGACTCCTTCAAAATATGCATGGAACATTCTTGTCATCACTAATTTGATATGTAAGAATTTAATCCCTGTGGAAATAAATGGGCATATTATTAATGCCAAAATTGATACTGGAGCTGCTGCCTCAATAATTAGCAATGAATGCTGTAAAGGATTATGTTTCACTTGAGATTTGTTGGATCCTTCAGTCATTAAGCTCATTAATGCTTCTGGAAAGAAAATTTCTTGAAAGGGAAATTGTGTAACACAGCATTGTGCATCCATACTGAGTGGATCTTATTGTGGTTGATACATCTAATCACCAACTTCCCTACAATCTCATCTTGGGAATGATTTTTTAGAAAGGAATGTGTGTGTAATTGATTGTAAGAACAATACCATCTCTATAAAAGATCAGGAAGCAACACAATTAGCCACTATTCCAGAAAAAGAGATAGTCTTCAATCTAGTTGAACTGGTTCAGTTGGAGGTGAAACACTGGATGAGAGCAGCTGTTTTTTCTGATACCAATATAAATGGAGATGTCATGATAGCAGGACAACATGGTAAATATGTTTAAGGGATCTCATTCTCAACTGATTTATGCAAAGTCTATGAAGGGAAAACCTATGTCACAATTCTCAATAGATCTAATTTTTCTGGTCAATTCAAGGTTTCACAATTACAGATAGTAGATGTGCCTGTGAAAGTTGAAAGTGTTGATACTTCATGCCTATCAATATGTACCATGATTCATGATGTAGATTAACCATCCAGTGTAATTAAAATACCTCTTGTTACTAGAAATACTCACCCACATTTGGATCACCAAGAAAAATGATTACTCATTTCTGTATTACAAAGTCATCATGAAGTCTTTAATTATGGAACTATAAGTGTTGGCCAAGCCATCAGTGAGGAACACAACATCAAAGTCAAACATGACAAACCAATAAGATTACCAGTATGTTGACTCCCAGAGAATCTTAAATCTGAATATGAGAAAATCTTAAGTGATTTGATTGAAAGCAGAATCATTCAAGGTAGTAATAGTCCTTATGTTGCTCCTCCAACTGTTTTCATAAGACTTTATATTGACTTTAGAAAATTAAACAATGTCACAGTTAAAGATGCATATCCACTGCCAAGAATTGAAGATCTCTTATACAATGCTAGGAAATATAAATTTTTCTCTTGTTTGGATTTATGCAAGGCATATTGGCAGGTGCCAATGATGCCCTCAGAGATTCTGAAAACCACATTCATTACACTGTATGGTCTTTATAAATGGAAGTATATGGCCTTTGGATTGTGCAACACTCAAGTGACTTTTCAGCAATATGTTACTAAAATACTTAAAGGGAAAGCTAACATGCTTGAGCAAGGAATATCAGTGTATATTGATGATATATTGGTGGCAAGTAACACTTTCTCTGAACATCTTGACAAACTAACTCATACACTGGAATTATTGCAAAAGGCTGGATTAAAGGTCAATGGAAATAAATGTTCCCTTGCAAAAATGAAAGTAACTTTTCTAGGGAGGGTCATTGAACATGAAAAGATCTCTATAAAAACAAATGTGAAGGAGTTTCTTGAGAAACTCAAAACACTGCAAAGTCATAAAGATGTACAATGGTTAATGGGGTTCTTGAACTATTATGGAATGTTCCTCCTGGATCTAGCACATAAAACCAAGAATATTTTGCATTTACTTAAAAAGTCCACTGAATTTAAATGGACTTGGAATGAGCAAGACACCCTGGAAAAGATAAAGCTTGAACTGAAAAAGATTCTGTCACTAAACACTCCTGATTATAGTATGGATTTCATAGTGGATTGTGATGCCAGTGCTGTTGTGATTAGTGCTGTCTTGAGTCAGGAAATAGATGGGATAGAAAGTCTGGTTCAATATTTCAGTCAGAAACTTAGAGTAGCCAAAAAGAATTATGGAGCCATGAAATGTGAAATGTTGGCCTTAGTGGAATCTCTGAGAAAATTTTGTTATTTTATTATAGGCTGTAAATTTATTGTTCATACTGATAACAGCACATTGGCATGGCTGAAAAAGTTTTCTGCAGATATGTCAAATATAGTGGCTCAATGGATTGAGTACTTAATTGATTTCTCTTTTTTGATTAGACATCCTCCAGGTGAATTACATTTAAATGCTGACTATTAGACAGCTTTGCCCAGCTATGAGAGAGATCTCAAAAAACCTCTAGGAGAAAAAATTCCATTCAGATTTATTCCTCATACTGAATATGAATTGATCCCAGAAATTAATGCAGACAGAAATGGCAAGGCAATTCTGCCAAATATGATTAGAGAAGAAATCTCTGAAGAAGAGATCATTACACATCAACAAAACTATCCAGTGTTAGCCAAAATAATGCAATGAATTAAAGATCCCTTTTCCCACTTCTCCTACAGTTAATCACTATTATAAATGATATAATTGGAAAATAACCAAAGAGGGTTTGCTCTATGCTAAAAGTTGTAACAATCAACTTTCTATTCCTGAGTACTTTTGACAAGATTTAGGAAGATGAGTGCATGAAAAGGACACCTCAGGAGCATTCAAACTGAGAAGACATTTAATTCACAGCATGTCACAATAGTCATGGATGTGATAGACAAATGAGAACAGTGTCTTCTCAATAATTTCAGTCATTTCCCAGAACAAAGAGCTGAGCTGGAGTGTCAAGTTGCTACCTGCCCAAATGAAATCATCCACATGGATTTCAAGCAATTATCACTTGATGATGGTCAACCACTTCACCAAATATGCTCAGATTATTCCATTAGATAGCACAATCACAGAAAAAATAGCTGAAAAAATCATTAAAGAATGGATTTTAAAATATGGTCCCATGTGTAAATTAATCTCTGATTGTGGCACCCAGTTTGAAAACAATTTAATGAAAGCCTTGATGAAAGAATTGGAAGTTGTACACGAATTTACTACAGTTTATCACCCTCAGCCCAATGGCCTAGTGGAAAGATTAAATAGGACTCTTATAAAGTTGATTAGAGTGGCATTATCTCATGCTGTGGGAAGAAATTGGAGGCATGTGATATAATGTATAGAGTTCTTTTATAACACATCTGTGCACTCCACTACTGGGTTAAGTCTGTTTAAGGCCATGATTGGCCTTGAGGCTTTAACTTCAATTTCCATGATGTTTCTAAAATACTCTGATTCCAGCATTGAACAGTATGTATGCTGCCTGATGCATGATATGCAACAAATTCATTTGATGGTGTCATAACACAAACCAATCCAGTGTGTGACAAAAGAAGACATTTAATAAAAAATTATATGGGGAACCTCATAAACAGGGCAACAAAGTTTTTGCTTACTTCCCAATGTTACTACAGATCATAATCAAATATAGGCAAGGGCATTTTATTATAGAGAAAGTGCTTGACCATAATACCTCCACACTTAATAATGGTAAAACAGTACATTTTCAAAGGCTAAAAAGAGCCATCAAGGAAATTGAGCATGTAATTACTGATGATAATAGTGAATTTACACTATTTGACAATGGTATTGATGTATTTGAAACATATGACAATTTAACTGATTTTTCTGAAGAGGATTTTAATAATACCAAGTTTAATGAAAATGATAGTAATATCAATGACTGTATTCACCATGTATTGCCTCAGAGGCATGCCCAAGAAAGCCATACTTATGATCCCAATATTTGGGACCTTAACCTTATTAATCTGTTTAGGAATGACACCAATAAGGAAGAAAAAACGCAAATTTGCCAGCTCCTCCAATCTGCTGAAGAGTGAGAAGGAGGATGGAAGGTAACAGAGATGGTACTGAGGCCTCAACTAGGCGTGGGAGACATGCATCTCCACTTGATGAGGCTTGTAATAAGAAAAGAGGACAACATGAAGGTGCTGAGGTGATTCCTATCCTGTGCAGGCAACACATAGCTCCATGATTAGGAGAGGTGACAGCAATGACAATTTCCTCATCTCACTACTATGTGGGGGAACACATATCTCTACACATGCAAGCAGCACTGGCACACAACATTGATAAAACTGATAAAAATCAAACTGATCATAATCCTTTCAGTGCAATACAACCTGTAAATATATCTCCAATGAGTGACTTGATAGCCCCTTCAACCTCTGTTAGTTCTTCCACAGTTACATCATCAGTCTGTTCCAGGAAGACAGAAGATCAAAAAAAGAAGATTTCAAAGGTTGGTGAGAATATGCTTCACCCCTACTTTATATCCACATGTTGTGCTATCCACTACATTCATGATTATATCTCTGAAGAAACACAAAATAAATTAAGATGGACATATAATACACAAACATTAAATTGCTCAATTGATATGATACCCTTTGTCATTGATGCTGACCACTGTCCTAAAATCAATACAATAATCTGTTATGACTCCAAAATGCTTGAAGGGATTAGCTGTCTCTACTGAAGAAGCACTGTCCATACATCCTTTGACAGATATTTCACAATTTACAATTTATGTCAATTTTTAAATAATGGCAGTACAATCAGTAGTTTTGACTGTGTCAATATTGATTTCCCTAACTTACTAGTGATATACTTTTTCAAGGTCCATGAATTCCACAATGAAAGAATAATGGAACAAATTGAAATTGCATACAGAATCACAAAAGTTGAACATATCTGACTTGTGATGGTCCTTAGTGAAGAATATGAAGATATGATCCCCAAAGCTGTGGAAAGTTTAAATTTCTGGATGGAAAATTTCATTATATTGTTTTGATCTAGCTACTGTCCTATTTCCATTTATCATACCAATTCCATTTCTGTACCCAAATTATTATTGACAGATTTGATGTTGTGTCAAAAGATACCATCCAATAGAATAGCCATTGATCAGAAATTGATAATTGAATACATTCTTCAAGCACAAACCTTAGAGTTAACAGACATGCATACACCATCCCTGTATACAGTAACTGACATGAGAGTAAGCTTCACCTTTTCTCAAAGTATCAAAACATTGAATGACATCCAGGAGATCTGGACAGCCATAAAAGCTGATAAAAACCCTGAGTCTGATTGGCCCATACTTAATATAAAAAGTCCAGCATCACAATATCATTGATCAGTAGAAAGATTACTAAGAGAAATAAAATTTTCTTATGACACACAAGATAAGAAAAACTTCAAACAGCAATTATTCTCAGAAATAAATGTTCCCAATATTTATGTGAGGGGAGCAATTTGGATTATAGCAATATCTCTTAAAGAGAGAGCCACAGTTGATCCTTCCAATGAATCAAGAGAAGAGAACAGCTATCACTAAGATAGCATCACATGAAATAGCAATATGTCCTCTCACATGGAAGGTAAAAAACTGAATGCTATATAAATGTCCATCATTATCTGGGAAGATGAAAAAAGCAATGGATAAATTTGAAAAACATTATGCCCAACTGGTGGGGGTGACCAGTAAAACAGGTAAAATGTCAATTATACTGATAAGTAACCAATTAGGAATTTGTCTGTCCAACATAAATATTTTTTTCTGATATGATGAAGAAATACATGTGGAGTGCAACAGCTGAGACTAAATTTGCAATTTTCCACTCAGACAATGCCCTGCTTAGCACCAAGTGATTAATTGAGCAACAATCAGGATCAAACACAGAGATTCTTGGAAATATTAAGAGCCAATGAAGTGCCAGATAGGAATGAGATTTACTTTAACTTGCACTGAATCTCTTATCCCAAATGTGGATATGGAAATTTTGCTGAATCAGCAAGACAAGTTAAGAAAGAAGGAAGAATTATTCCAATCACTATTTTCAAGCAGATAATGAGAACACCAGAACAATTTTATAAGGAAGAAGAGTTATTGGCGACCTTGTCAGTGCAGCTTTCACCCAAAATTAGGGAACTAATTGAAAGACTTAATTTAGAAAAGTTTGGTGGACCAACCCCCTCATTGGTCCATCACTGAAAATGAAAGAATTTTGATGATAGAACACAAGGCTGCTGACTTTGTTAAGGACCTGGCTATCCAAAACCAGGTTTTGTTGAAAATCAAGAAAAGGATGTATTGGCCATGATGAAATAGTGCTTAACCAAAATGTTCATAAAAGAAGAGTTGGTCATTCTACAGTCCTGAGGGCAACAAGTAGCTCTGGATGTAGACTGCACTACTGCACATGTAAGAATATCTCCTAAACAAATTGAGGATTTGTGTTCACTAGGATTGTGAAGTAGGTTCTGGGACACCTTAAAAGAGGCAAGGATCAATTATCCAGTGACAATTGGAATGGCTAGTCTCAGGGCAGCATCTTGATTTCTGGACTTGGAACATAACATTCAAAAGGAGAATTTGCTATGCATCCCTCCTCCTTGTATAGAAACTCCATTGGTTCAACCTAAGTGGTGAGTGAAGAAAAACAAGAAGAAAGTTGCAGCATATTTACCTGACAAGTTGAATTTTGTAAGCAATGGTTCAGAAGTAAACAGGCTGAGTAAAACTGAAAAGTACAAAGCAGTGCGTGAAAAACTGATTACAGGCTATAATAAAGAACACATCTTCATAGATGGGAAGCTAACTATTCATGACATATTCAATAGAGGCACCACTATACATGAACAGATATGGAAAATCTGCGAAAAGATAATCATTATGGACCCTTGAGTCTTAATTTTATTTCAAGCTGCAGGAGATTTAATGTGGATAAATAATGTCAAGAACATCATGAGATATTATGATGTAACTAAATGAATAGAAATTATAACAATGATCCATGCTGAGGTTCTGATCCTAGTGAAATGACATTAAATCAAGTACAAGAATTTTGTTCCCTTTTTGTAGATCATACAACTAGGATGGGATTGTTAAGAGATGTGTTTGTACATTTTTATCCAGAAACAACAATAAAGGTTGAAGATGCTCATACATCTGACACAGATGCAATGATGACTTTGATGACTCTTAAGAGATTCTGTCTGTATGAAAGGTTCTATGATACTTTTACCCATTGATTGAACCATTTAAGACAAAATTGTGGTCACTTAAAGAAAAGTACTCATGCAAATTTCAAGTGAACCACAGTATTCCAAAGTGAAAGAATGGGAAGGAGTTTTAGGAATTGAAATGATATCTGCCACTCAGGAAAAAGTCTCAGGTCCCACTCTCCACCTATTGCCACAGAATTAATTTGAGCAAGGGGGTGTGTAGAGTCACTCAGGGACTTTTTGTGATTATTATTCTTTATTTTAATTTTATACTGACATCAGGATGACATAATTCTTTATTTCTAGTTTAGTTTTACAAAGGCTGTTTTCATGTCCCCTTAAGTGGTGCTAAGTGTATTGCTCAAATTTAATTGTGAGGAAAATTTATGACATGACTATCTTGTGATTGATTTTGATTGTAAACAAAGACAGGTAATAACTTGAATTGTATAAATTGAGTAACAATGTTGAGAATAGTTAATAGATTTTATCTAGCTTCAATTAACATTTACCTTTTCTAGTTTGACTTACTTGTTTTTCAATATGCAAATAATTGTGTAAGTTCAGGCAACAATTTGGGAGTACTTTCCTCAAAGTACCAGGGCAACACATAGCTTCTAGAGATCTTTTCAGATCACCTATCCCAAATTATGGACCATTTAGGTTACAGATACAGATATGTATAAGGAAATAATAAATCTCTCATTCTATATG
>CABFPE010000113.1:186032-200782 GCA_900660155.1 Hofstenia miamia | reverse complement strand
CAGATAAAAAAAGTTACATTTGGGCAGAAGAGATTCTTTATGATTTAAAAAAGTATTATTTAAAAATTATACTTAACTTTAAAAGTTTAAATTTTTGTTAAATTTGGCAGATTTTTATGCTTATTGTTATCATTTAAAATCAAGACATTCATTCAAAATTTCTGCAAATGTTGTATTAAATGTATTTATTGTATTACTGTTCTGCCCTTTGTTGGGCTTATGTTAGTGTAAGCAGCAATGTTTGAACTGATTATCAATATAAATTTGATGTATTGCATATAAAAGTAATGCCAGAACAATCATGGGCAACATAAAATAACGTTGTTATGACCTAAAAATAGTGCTTTTTTATTCAGAAAAAACAACCAAAAAACAACCTATTGTGACGTTGTTGGAACAATGTTGTTTAGACCAGTCAAAAGGGACCATTTCAATGTTAAAACAACCATAAAAAAACAACTAAAAAACAATGTTGTTTAGACCAAAATTTGTTATCTGGGTGGTTACCATATGGCATCAGCATGGAAATAATCTTAAGTCCTAATTCTCCATCAACTGAGGGATTTGAGTTGAGCATAGATTCATAAAAAAAAGTCACATAAGACTAGAGCCCTATGTAAGAGAGAGAGAGAGAGAGATAAAAGCCCTAATTATTTGTGGGTGCAGTGCTTAAAACCTTGGCTCATGCACTTTAGGTGTTAGCAATAATAATAATTTTAGTCAATCAATAAATTGAGTTAACAACAAAAAACCTAACTGTATACCTAACCTACTGCCAAAGGATGTACTAGCCAAGTTGTACCATAAATAGGCAACCTTCAACAAAGTCATGACAAGTTAGCAAAGCATAAATTTAGATAAACAATAGTCAAAATAAGAAGTAAGCAAAGTTTATTATTCAAAATCAAATAACAAAATTCAATCATATTTATATGAACAAAAACAAGTAAAGACAAACAACAATGTACTTTTCTAATATTAGTAAATAAAAGTAAGTCTGCATGATTGTCCTTTTGAACAGTAAATGATCAGAAATTACTGTGTACAAATTAGTAAAAATATTTAAATATTCAAAACTGAAAATATCCCAGTTTGTACAATTCAAATTAGGCAAATAGGAAATATAATAATTGGAAATTCTTTAGTTCCATATAACCAATTTTGAAAATATCTAATGCAGTTACATCACAATGTGTAAGCAATGGGCTTGTGCAAATTAGACTTATCATGGCTCAGCTCTAAATTTTCTTTGCCTATTCTAGTCAAATCTATCTATTTAGATTTTGTCCCTTTATTCAGTGAAAAAGTATTGTATAACAAAATGGCTACTGGAGGAGAGGAGGAGGCAGAGTGAGAACCCATCACAGGTTTGTGGTTGTGAATGTGTCTTAAAGTACCTTCATTATTATTTAATCTTATGCTGCTGATCAACTTTAGCTTGTGACTACAATTTGTTGCATTTATTAACCTTATTTGAACTAATTCTTTATTAAATAGCTTTTTAAAATAGCTTTATGATTGTTTGTAATTAGTAATAAGGAATGATTCATAAATTTTTCAACACCTTTGTATTTTAATTTTAGAATAATTATTGTTGATACAACTTCATTAAGAAAATAAAATTTTATTGAATCTTGATTGGTATCAATGACAGTTTAAGATAATAAAATTCAGCTTGGTAAATGAGTGTTTATTAATTTAACAGAATTAAGGCAGTTGTTAAAGCAAAAACTTTAATTTATTTGCTTAGTAAAAGTGTGAAAAATTAATAAAATATCTTAAAGTTTCACAACAATTTCAAAAAATTTAATACAAATTTAGGGCAGATTGAAAGCATAATTTAAGAGAATAACAAGCAATCATTGAATTCCCCATTTGAGTTTTACTTCACTAATTGCAACTGGGCATTTACTGGGAATTTCTACCATTACATATAAATATATTGACTTAGTGTATGCTAGTATATTTTGCTAATGTTGTTACATGTAAAGGATACTTATATGTAGGATATATGGGGGCCTTGTCAGCAACATCAAAATTCTACTAATCCCAACTGTCTAAGTTATTTAACTTGCATCTATCTTAATGAATATAACAAATTTAAAATAAGATGGGATATGTGAAACATGATGCTAGTTGTATAACTAAACAAACCACTATGGAGTAACATAAAGCTTGTACAAAAGTAATTATATGGTAGGATAAATATCAGATAAAATATGCAATAGAATTATGTAACTTGGATTAAGTGGAATACTGATTAAGTTTAACTACTGCTAAATGTAAACTACTCAATATGAGGCAGAAAAAGTTAATAGGTTGAATTATCTAATTTAATTTTTTTATAACTGACTTCCCAATGCTGTACTCTCTCTCTCTCTCTGCTTGTTTTCTCTTCTCTTCTACTTCTGTCACAAGTTTTGCCACCTTCAAAGCATACAAATCAGGTTTTTTCAATTTAAATTATAAATTATAAACAAAAACCAAAATGTTAAATAATGTTATTAATGCAAATGAGTGGCTTACACATTTAAATCAGAACTAAGATCTTTTTTCCAATACTTGTCAAAAAGTTGATAGATTAGCTTTCTTGAATCAAAATGAATTTAATTTTAATAAAAGAACTAATTTTTACTAACATTAGGATAATTACAGTGGATTAAAATTCAAAAATGAAAGAAATAGACCTTTGTGGCAGTTTTATGTTTAAGCATTAAGTTTAATAAAAAGAGAAAGAGCATGTACATACTTAGTTACAATATAATTACATCATTTAAAAAGAAATGCATTAAAGCACTTAACTTAAAAGCACAATTTTAACAAATAAAATTTTCAGGTGCAAACAACTCCAATATAACTTTAGTTTCACATTTGTCAAATATAAATATTAATAGGAAAATAACAAAGAATCATGAGTTCCTTTGAGTGGCTAAAAGAAAGCTATTATGCATACAGAAAAGTTAATAATTATTAAAAAATTATTAAATTAAATATAATTTATTTAAGAGTCCACAATTATCTGCTTGTCTCTAACCATTATTTAATCTTGTTTTTTGTCATTCCTAGTTCTCTTCCTTGTTTCTAAAATTATTTTTATTTGTTAATAGCATTATATTTCTACATTAATTTTTACTATCTTACTCTCTGATGATGTAATTTTGTCAATGACATTAATTTTGATTATAGTTTTGTGCTTATAGTTGTTGTCCTCTCAATTATTACTTGATTCATTTACAAGGGAATTTGTTTTCTAGAAGTGTAAGTAAAGTGCTCTCTTGTATAAATATGATCAAACCTGTACATTATCTTAATAAAAATTGTTTTGATCAAAACAAGTTATTTTCACTGATCATTTTTGCATAAGTATTTTTTAATATGATAATGGAATAGGTTATCAGCAAACAATTTGGGAATCTCCTTTTCTGAATTTCTAGCAGCACCAAATAGCTGTTTTAACTGTGGTCACCCTCAAATCATGGACTGATTTAGGTTATGTATACAGTTATGTATAAATCTATAAAACTTTGTCTTTTGAATTCAACATGTACATGAACCCAATAATAAATTACACTGTGATTAAATCATGCCTGTTGGCTAGCATGAATGTTTGTTAATTATATGTTACTTAATTATTGGCTGAGATCTAAGACAACTACTGAGACCTTCTATTTGGGTAGATAATAAATTGTGAGACATATAGGGAAGTACTGCACAAGCAAGTTTCTGAACTTTTAGCTAGGGACATTGCTTTGATGTGATGCTGTGGAATTAGTTATCTTGGATATTTGATTCTTTCTGGTGGTGATATAAACAGTTACTTGTTATAAAGATAAATTACTAATGTTTAACTTACCTGTTAGTTCTGTTAGAATCATTGTTACTCTAGTAAATGTTCACCTAAGTGACCTTCTACCTTGACATTAAGTCCTCTGGCATAGTTATCTCTGGATCCCATCCAGTGATTCTACATGGTGACCCTGATGTGATTATGAACAAGTGGTGAGTTAGTATGAACTTCCTCACTTAGAAGGGATGCCACAATGGTTATTGGTTTATTAGCTTGTTTGTTTTCTTGTAACTGTCTCTTTTTTAACTTTTATGTGTTGGAATTAATTTATTAGTTGCATGTTGGATTCATACAAAGCACCCACAAGGTTGCCTACTGTTCACTGTCATGATTTTTAATGCTGTTTGTTCTTAAATTCTTTGGAGGATTTTCTGGAATAATAATTATTATTATTATTGTTTTAACAGTTCACTTTTCTAACTCTAGTGGTTATTCTGTTTTGACTCCCCTGCAGGGGGCCTCTGCATGCAAGTGCTGCTAGCCTGGACACTACTCTTTGCACTCTTGTTAATTTATCAAAACTGTATGTTTCTTGTTCTCCTTCTCTTGTTAACCAAAGGCCAATTGTGAGTGAATCAAACCCATGTCCTGTCAATGATTGGAATTGGAATTTATCACTACTGACTTCCCCAAGTTCTTTTTCTCCTCTAAATCACAAATGAGTCTTGAACACTGCTACTGCTCACCTGCCACTCCCTGCTCAGCCCAGTACCTCTAATCAGATTATCATCCCCATCTTAGATGATTGCCAATTAGAATTTGAGCATCTGAGAAGCTCTCTGTCACAGCAGATGCACTTTTGAGATGAAGACTAAGATTGCTTTGATGCTCTATCAAAGGGCTGAGCAACAGTTTCAAGATGTGATTACTATTTTACAAATTCAAATTAAAGACTTGACAAAGAAGGCTGCAGTCACCACACCAGTGCCACCCCTTCCTAACCAGCATCCATCTGCCCCTAGTCTTGGTAATATTACATGAGAAATGCTTAATAAGTTGTTGGCTGGTTTTGGTGATCAGCTGATTTCTAAGGTGATGCAGGTAATGTCTCAACAGCAACCCCATGTTTTTCCTGCTCCTAGCTGTTTTTCCCCAACTTGTTCTTCTAACCTTATTCTTTCTCTCAGTCAGTATTAATACCTGTGTTGACTTTGGTCACTGCCACTGCTACCCTAGCTAGCAGGAATGAAGGATTGTTGCTCTCCCATTCTTAATGCTGTCTACCAGTGCCATGTCCATGCCCACTATTACTGAGCACTAAACTCCTAGCCTGCATGCTCATAATAAGTCTGTGTCTGATTGTAGACCATGCTTCACTCATTCCATACTCCAGCCTTGACCAAGTGATAATGATTGTTTTCATAAGCAATCAGTGTTACCCAAATTTACTGGAAGAATTGATGAGGTGGCTCAATCATTCAATGAGTGGTTCTTCTTGTTTGAGATTACAATGAAACAGTACTAAATCAGCCAGGAAAGCACTGTTGTCTACTTTGCTCTTTATTTAGAAGGCCTTGCATATAATCAATGTATGATGCTCAATAAAGAGATAAAAACCAACAGTCAGTTACTTACCAGATATTTCAACAATTATTACCATGCCCTGCACATCAAACATCAATACACAACCTTTGTATGTGAAATGTTTTTCAAAAAGGGCAATGATGTGTGTAACTATATTACTCAAGTGGAGTGATTATTTCAATTAAGTAAGCTGTCCCCTGAATACTCACAGCACAATTTTTTTGCATATATTTGCTGTGGATTCCCTCCTAGTCTCAGAAATTGATTGGAACTTAAGTGTGATCCAGAAGACAACTTGCCCATGTTCATTCAGAAAGCCATCAGTGTGGACTACTTTCTTTACAATTCCTCCCAAATTGATAAAGATGCTGAGGAAATCAAGGGAACAACTGTTGCTGTGAAAGAATTGTCTTCTAAACTAGCAATGACAAATGATGAGCCTGAAATGTGCTGTTATTGATGTGGCCAGGTTGGACATCAGAGAGACCAATATAGTGCTGCCATTCACATTGTCATCAATTGACAAGGCTTTATCATTGAAGAAAAACCTGAACATCTGATAGAGGACTCTGATCAATCTGATACATTCACTAATGAGAGTCTAAGCTATTCAAACTAGCTGGAGTATTGACTCCAGACAAATGTGTTCTGTATGTTCTGGTGATCACCAGCCTCATGAGAAAAAACATCATCCCTGTGGAGGTCAATGGAAGCATAGTGTATGCAACCATCAACATGGGAGCCTCCACATTGATTATCAGTGATGAATGTTGCAGCTTACTCTGTTTAACTCAAAATAATACCACTTCTGCATCCATTAAACTCATTGATGTCTCCAGAGGAAATATCCCATTGAAAGGAAGAGTTAATAATTTGGAGTTACAAGTTAAATAGGAACTCTTTAATGTTGATTTAAATGTTGTGGATACTTTTGATCAGCCACTCCCATATGATCTTCTTAGGAAGTGATTTTCTTGAATGTAATAACTGTATTATTGATTATGGCTCCAATACTATCTCCATTAAGGATCAAGAAAACCCAATGCAGATAATGGCAATGCCAGACAAGGAAGTACTCTTGAAATTAGAGGAATCTGTAACCATCAAACCTCACTATTGGAAGTGAGTGAACATCCTTGCTGAAGAAGAATACAATGGAAATGTCATGATAGCTGGCCAATGTGGTGGATATCAAAAAGGAGTCCATTTTCACCTGACCTTTGCCATGTGGCAAGAGAAAAATCTTGTCTAACTGTCCTGAACAGTTCAACAACTCCTGTTAAATTGGATCATACAGGTATTGTAATTATAGCTGTACCTGTTCAGATCAAACATGTTGTGAATTCCTGAAGCCACTTAAACATTGAACCCCTGTTGTAGCATCTGAGTCCCACAAACATCTGGACTCACAAGAAAGGAGTGTGCTTGCAACTTTGTTGCACCAGCTTAGGAGTGTATTCAATTAAAGTTCAATAAACACAGGTCAGGCATTTGGTGAAGAAAATGCATTCAAGACAAAAACTGACAGCTGTTTCATCTTCTGTAAGAAGGGTGCTTGAAAATTTAAAAGAAGAGTATAAGAAGATTCTGTACAGATTAATCAATAGTGGCATAATTCAGGCTAGTAATAGCCTGTATACAGTGCCTACTGTTTTCATCTGCTAGGGAGAAAAATACAGGTTGTGTATTGACTACAGGAGTCTAAATGATATCATGGTGAAAGACATGTACCCTTTGCCATGCATTGAAGATCTTCTATAAAACACAAGCCAATATTGATTTTTTTCCTGCCTTGACCTGTAAACTGCCATTATTTTGCCTTATGGGCTTTTCAAGTGAAAATATATTGATTTCAGCCTTTGTAATGCTCCTGCCACCTTTCAGTATTATGTCACCAAAGTACTAAAAGATGGAGCTAACATCCTAGAGCATGGAATCTCTGCTTATAATGATTATATCCTTTTAGCAAGCCATACATTTAAAGAACATCTGGAGAAGCTCCACCAAACCCTAGATTTACTTAACAATGCTAGACTGAAAATAAATGGTAACAAGTGTTCCCTTGCATAACATCAACTGGTTTTCCTTGGATGCACAATTAAGCATGGTAAGACATCAATAAAAAAATGATGCAAAGGATTTCTTAAATAAAATTGAGATGCTGAGATCAAGGAAGGATATACAATGGTTAATGGGTTTCCTGAATTATTACATGATGTTTATCCCTGAGCTGGCAAATAAAACAAGGCACATATCTCAACTATTGAAGAAAAGTGTTGAGTTCTGGTGGATATGGTAAGAGTAAAAGGAGCTCAACTGCATCAAACAAGTGCTGAAAAAAATTGCTAGCCTAAATACTCCTGATTATGAGAAACCATTTGTAATTGACTGTGATGCCAACACCTTGGCTGTTAACAGAGTACTGAGCCAAGTGAAAGATGGGGTAGAAAGCCTGGTACAATACTTTAGTTGAAAATTAATCCCTTTGAGATTAATTATGGAGCTATGAAGTGTGAGATACTTGCCCTAGTCAAGTCCTTAAAGAAATTTTGTTACTTCATTCTTGGTAGACCATTTGTGGTGAGAACAGATAATAGTGCTTTAGCTTGGCTGAAGAAATTTTTGTCAGTATAATTGAAAGATTAACAAAAAAAAGCTTGTTGTATATGAAGAGCCATGTCAACTGCCTTGCAGTCCCTGAATATTTTCAATGGAATCTTGTGCTGAAAGTACACAAATGTGGACATCTCAGTATTATTCAAACCAAAAATACTTTTAATACCTGATATGTCACAATTGACAGGCCACCATGATCAATGTCATAGACAAGTGTGAAAAATGTTTACTGCAATCTAATGGCAGAATTAGAAAACTGATATTCAAGTAATGCCTCAGCATAAGGCTAAGACTAATAGTAAATTTGATCCCAATGTGTGGGACCTTAATATTGTATCTCTGTTTAGTAATGATGAAATCAAAAGGAAACAACACAAGTCACCACTTACACATTTACAAAGAAACATCTGGCAGAGGATAGACAGCAACACAGGCTGTAATGCTTCTACAGGATGTGGGAGACAAAATTCTATACCTGAGGGAGCCTTGATTGAAAGTGAGGACACATAGAGGGTTCTGAGCAGATTCTGCATTTGCTGCAGCAACAAATGCCTCCTTGAACCAGAGATCAGACAACAATCAGAGTGTCCCATTCCTGACACATCTTAGGGCTACAAATGGCTCTACTTGCCCAGAAGGAGTTTGTGATTCAAAATAAAAACTTTAATTCTAATTTTAGTAATTCAGATAATAAGTTAATCAATGTAAGGAGCCCTGTAGGCACTTGATAACCCCCTTGAGTTCTCAATCATCTTGTTTAGGTACTGTAAGTCTACTGTCTCAAAGTTGGTGATGAGGTACTCCACCCTTATTTCATTTCAATGCAAAAAGCTACCAGGTCAATCCATAACAATATCTCCAAAGAAACAAGATTTGATGGAAATTTTGACACAATAGCAAGTAGATGAATTTTGCTCACCCTTTATGGATCATGCCACTCATGTGGGATCACTAAGAGAAGTTTTTATCTACTTTTACCCACATATGCAAATCAACACCAGTTAGGCTCACACATCTGATGTAGATGCTTGCATGACAATAATGATCACTCTGAAAGGTTTGTGACTGTACAAACACTTTCATGACATTTTTACATAGAGATTGCTCCATCTGAGGAAGAACTGTCCAAATTATTTTGGCTAAGGAATGAAGGTCTCACACAGTGGGAAGCCTTGATGCAGGTAACTAAATGCCCTCATTTCCCAGAATTGGTCAGTTGGGATGAAGTGTAAGCAGTACAAATGGTAGAAGAAACTCAACAGTTGTAGCTGGTCCTCTCATCTGCCTGTTACTGCAAATTTAAATTGATAAGGGGGATGTCTAGTGTTACTCAGAGACACCCCAATGCTAAAATTATTTTTATTTGTTAATTGCATTCTATTTCTATGTTAATTTTTACTATATTACAATTTGATGACATAATTTTTTAATGATGTTTATTTTGATTGTAGTTTTGTGCTAGTAGTTGTTGTCCCCTCAATTAGATACATGTGTTATTATTACTTAATTAATTTGCATGGGAATATTCTTCTAGAATTGTAAACAAAGGATTCCACCCAGTGATTCTACATTACCTGAAAAATTTTTTGTTGAAAGTGTTCTCTTATCTAGTTGCATTTTGTTTAGTGTTGTGGCTTAAAAGTTTTTAGTATATTCATGTATTGGTTCATCACAGTAAATATTATACATAATAATGCACAAGCACCTTCACTAAATGTTAATCAGAATGGTGTGGTTTTAGTTGTGCTATGCACTATGGCATTACAAAATATTTAACTTGCTTAATGATTTTTCACCAGTGTTTACAACCAATCTTATTTGTCATTACATGTATTAGCTCAATCAGTGTATGGCTTAGGTATTCAACAACACCATTTGCTTGGTGGTAATATGCTGCATTGCCTCAAGTATCACTTGAAGGTGTCTTGTCATCCCTGCAAAGTGTTTGGATTGAAAGTGAACACCACAATCTGTTTGACTTTGTCTATTATATGCTTTAATATTTTGTTTTTGTTTTCCTTTAATACTATTTCTTCTTCTGCTGTTCCTTTAATTTTGTGAAATATTTAATGAGAGCTTACTGCTGTAATTTATGCTTAAATCATGCATATTGAAATTTAGGGATAAATGTAAAGTGAATTTTTTACTTTCCATATGTTTTAGATCTCTTTCATATTATGGGAGTAATGTCCAAAGATAGGCATTCCAGGGGAGTGTTCTTTTTCAAAATATTATCATAAAATTAAAATCATTTAACATTTTAATCCATCTAGCAATTATGCTAGATTTGTCTCCTTTATTCAATGCTGTCTTTTCTTGACTCAATACTGTGCCTATTGCAACTGAGCTGCCATCATATTCAACAATGAATGGTAAATCATACTTTGGAGTGACTAAAGATTGCAAAATTTTAATTTCTGACATTAATTTCCACATTTCTTATTGGTGTTACCAGGTCATCTTATTGGTGTTACCAATTCCATCCAAATGTGCATTTGTATTTTAACAATTCCAATATTTTTGCAGTTTTTTAGCCAGATTTGAATTAAAATTACAATGATAATTGAGGAAGCCTAAGATCCTTTTTAAGTTTTTTTTGTTCTTTGTCATGTAAATAACATCTGACATTACTCTTGTGTCCTCTTTGATGGAAATTTTGCCATTTTCATTTTTCTAGCCAAGAAACACTGTGTTTTTATGAGTTGAGGGGGTAATCACCTGCAAATCAATGGTAATCAATCATATGGAGAAGGTTTGTTTGTGTTTCTGTAAATTTTAAAATTTTCATTTTTTTGGAATTGGGAAAATGAATTAAATACTGTTGCTTCACATGTGGGGTGTTGTAATGTTTTTGGAAATTGCTTTTTGACAACTCATAGTCAGAATTCATGTTTTTATCTAGCATTAGGCAGTATTGGTATGCATTGTCTAACAAATAAAGTAGAAATTGGGAAGTTGCATGGGTTTGAAAATACTTATCAAATGCTGGGTTTGCTTTACTAGTTATACCTGAAAGTTTCTACAGGGTTATCTTCTACAATCTAAGGGAAACATCTATTTAGTAAAAAAATTGGTTAGTAGAACATCCTGTTATTGAAACATCTTGATTGATGATCAGTTAATGAATCATCCCATTAATGAAATATATCTATACACCACACAGAAGAGAACATTAATTTTATATTCCAAGATTTTCTATTTACTGCAATTTTCACATGAATTAACTTCCCAGAAACAATTTACTTAGAAATTATGAATCAAGCCATTAATATCAAATATAGTATTTTGACCAAAATAGTAATATTCTAGCTTTCTAAAACATATGTATTTTGTTCCTCAAAAATGAATTCCAAATAATGAGTGTTGTATTGCTCAATTTAGGATTAATTTATTTCAATCTAAATGGAAATTTTTTATACCATGTAACAATACAAAAGTTGCTAAAGAAATATTTATATTTAATGGGTTAAATGCTACAAAAGTAATACAAGCTTGCCATTTTACAGTGACAAAGCTTACTAACTAAACTCCTAAAGCTACATTCAAAGAAATTGAATACACATAATAATAAACACTTGAATAGAAATTCCAATTTTTCTAAATTGAATGACAAATATTCATTGTTAAGTACTAAGAATCAACAGACACTTTCTTCTAGGCATCAATGGCCTGTTTTAAAGCAGGGTTTTTTAGTTCTCAGAATTTTCTAACTTTAATACTAAAAAAATTCACTTGAAAATATTGCAAAATATCAAAACTTTCTAAATCTTTTGAAAATAATTATTTTTTAGCTTTAAGAAATCAGAATAGGAGTATGTTTGCTAAAATTTAAATATAAATATGCTTAGTAAGAATTGGCTTTCTAAAAATAATGCAACCATTAAAAAATATTTCTTAAATTTTGTAGAAATAATCTGTCTCATTATTGTTGGTTGATTTGACAGTCTTTCTGTTCACAAAATTTCCATTTTGTAAGATGAATGAAAATTGGTTTGGTACTTTTTATCAACATATGAAATCTTGAATCCAACAAAGGAAACCTTGAGATCTGCATAGGAAATCATTATGACAACATTAACAAAAATTTAACATGAATGAGGTATACATATCAACTATATCAAAAGAGACATCATAATTTAGTTTTTAGCAGTTGTTTATTGAGTTGTAATCTAGACTAAATGATAAAATACTATACTTTATTTCAAAAAAAACTCAGATAAATATTTCAATGTACATATGTAAAATTTTAAGTGACCTATCTCATGTGATTAATCTTCATACCTCATTCATAATGATTTGCTATGTTAATCTCAAAGTTCCCTATGTTGGTTTCAAGATTTAATATGTTGATAAAAAGTACCAACCATGAAAATTATTAAATTTCTGTGTATTACATCAACCATCAAGAAACAGTCAATTTTTGCAAAATTTAATAAATATTTTTTAATGGTTGCTTTATTTTTAGAAAGTTTTTGACTAAAAATATTTAAATTTAAGTTTTAGATTTAATATTTGAAAAAACTTTCACTAGGAAAATATTTGAAGTCAAAATCAAAATGTAGAGTCTCAAACTTGGTCCTAGAGAGTAACTAAATTTGCTTGCTAGATAATTGAGCACATAAAAATATAAAAACATGGACACTAATGAGTTTGCAAAACTCAGAAGGGCAATAATCACTACTTATGCTCAGACTATCAAAAATCCAAATTAGAATGCCATAATTTTTAATTAATTTATTTTAAATTTCAGTTGGAATCACAAGCAATTATTTTTTAGCTTACAAAATTAATTATTATTGTAAAAGTTTCTGTATTTCGGTTTGAAGGTTCCTTATATCGTTAAAAAGTACCACCGCAAAAACATTTATTGGCGAAAAGTACTAAACAAAATCTTTGCATTTGATTTTAGTCAAGGATTTTGATAAAAATTGAAATAACTCTCAAATCTAACCACTCAACTTCTTTTTGAATGGCAGTTTTATGGTATTTTGTAATTTATTTTCGCAGCAATATTTATATGAAATGCAAATGTATGGATACTGTCTTACATAGAAAACGTTTGAAGTATTCATATCAATTTTCTACCAAAATATAGATGCAGTAGGCGACGGTATAGAATAGGGAGCACGCGGACAAAATAAACACTAATATAAGGTAAAAACGATCAGAAATGCAATAGCATAGGTAAAAAATTTAAAAATAATAGATATAGACGGATAACTTTGCATAATTAACCAAATTCGTAGCACGTGGTATATATTGAAGAACAATAGCACAGAAAACTTAGAATTCATAGAAAATTATTATCTATTCTTAAACAAATTGCAAAGTATAAAAGTATATTTTTTCGATTATTCAATGTGTCGTATTATTATAACAACTAATATGTGAGTAAATAGTTTTTAAGAAAATTTGCATCCTTTTTTTTAAAGATTTTCACATTAAGAATATAAATCTGAATCATAGTCCCTGTTCGAACCATTGAAGCCCACCTTAGTTTTCGCTCATGCCTCTGATTAGTTTGCAGCATTTTCATTACAATGGCATTTTATTTTCAGGCGATGTATATATCTATATATATATACACATATGTATTCGTCGTTGTACCATACTAATGGTAAAACTTCATCACACAAGACGAATTTTGAAAAAAATGAGTGTTACAAACGACGAATCCCCTTTTTGGTGTTTAAAATTGAGGAGAATGCAAAATTTTTGAATTTTTTCAGTTAGTGTGTCTCAGTATCTTCTCAACAATATATCCTACTGGATTAATGGGTCTAAAAATTTAAAATGAAAACAAATTTTTTTGCTGGTTTTCACAGATATTCGTCGTTTGTCATTTCTCAGCAAAAATGATTGGATCAACTTCACACCTAGTTCATTAAACCAAATAAACAAATACATATATTAAAGACCTTTATAGATACATAGACTATGTACTACTTTTTTTTTTTGTAATATCTTTTATCTACCCCCACCTGTTTTTTACTCTATATATTTTGGGGTAAACATTAATATATCTGTGAGTCATGCTTGGATCGACTTCGAAAATATTTCATTAGCTTTCAAATAAAAAAAACCATCTATTAAAGACCTTTTTAGATGCATAGGCTATGTGGACTACTTTGTTTTTTTTTGAAATTTCATTTATCAACCCACAACTGTTCTTGACTCTATATTTTGGGGAATAATCTTTAATATTTCAGTGAATCATGCTTGGATCGACTTCGAACCTAGTTCATTAGTTTTCAAATTAAAAACTACATCTAATAAAGTCCTTTAAAGATGCATAGGCTATGGACTACTTTGTTTTTTTTAAAATTTTTTATCTACCCCCACATGTTTTTTATTCTCTATATTTTGGGGGAAACTTTATTATATATGTGAGTAATGTTTGGATCGACTTCGAGAATATATCTCTCGATTTTTTATAAAAAAAAAAACATATATTAAAGACCTTTATAGATACACACTATGTGGACTACTTTGTTTTTTTGAAATCTCATTTCTACCCGCACCTGTTTTTTACTCTATATTTTGGGGAATAAACGTTAATATATCTGTGAGTCATGCTTGGCATCAATCTTTTCTCGCGCACTCTATCCTCCAAATACATCATAAAGAATCAATTGCTAAGCATGGTTTATCTAGTGTATTTCCTCCAAAAAAATACATAACGACATAACGGTGTGTTTGTTTATCATGTGTGTGATGACAAACAAAGTCATCTTTCTATATATATATATATATATATATATAT